>JAEAOA010001447.1:882500-1115000 GCA_016746295.1 Potamilus streckersoni
TATATAGGAAGAAGTTAGAAGAAGAAAGATACACTTGAAAAGGAACTTTGATTTTTTGATAAAAGATTGAAAGCGGTTTAAAAATTTAAAATGTTTTGTAAATTTAAATGTTAATTCTACCCTTAAAGAAAAATAAAGATCATTATTTGTCACATTTTTCATGCACAATTTCCCTGCAAGTGCACATGAGATATTTTTGATGTTTTATCTTGTAATCAACAACCCTAAAGCTCATTATGTCCAAGCGAGTGCAAATTTGGTAGTGGGTGAGTCCTTAAGTTGCCACAATGAGTAAGAATTAAATGCTTTAATGCACCTAAATAAAGCACAGTAACTGCATAACTAAAAAAATAATTATCTCTATCAGAAGCACACAAAATATAAAGTTAAAGATGATTTATACCTAATCATTGGATGATGAGATCTTTTCGATGCAAACATGTGCTGCATTTGACGATGGGGACAGATGAATACGCATTCAGCATGAAGGATAAGTAATCGCTCTAAAATATTTGTTTCGTATGACCTCTCAGACAATCTCACAAGAACGTGCATAAATCATAAATTCTTCACACAGTCGGAAAACAAAACTGCACACATGTTTTTCTCTTCGAAACATAAAAAAATGAAGTTGCATCTTTCGTTTGAGTCCATTGCACAGAGATTACCCCCTGCAGGAAATAATGTAGATCTTTCTAATGTTGAAAAATACTTTCCTCACCTTATGGGCTTTGGTAATAACGGGGATTCGTATCTTTTATAAGATGCTACCTTACCTTGTTTTTATAACAAATGCTCAAGCTCAAAGTATTATCACTTGTTTTCCAAATTCATTCAGCATCTATAAATATATCAAAATTATGTATGTGCACCATGTACTGTTAATTAGTGAACAAAATAGTTAGTTATGTGTCTGTTACTGCACTTTTGAAAGATCATTTTGTCTACTATGCCATCATGGCTGGGAATGTTAGCAACATACGTTTTGCAGGACACAGAGGCCGCAAATTTGCGGATTTAATTCAACATTTTAAAAACTAATTTAATTTTTCAATTTATTTCGCTAGGTATGTGAATGGAAAATCATATACACGATAACTTCGAGGAGAGACCGTTAAAATAACTTGACCGTTTTAGGAAAATAATTTAAATGCTGATTGTTGGCACATCGAAGATTAAGAAAAGTGCCTAGTTTAAGTTTGTATGCAGTCGAAGGTATGATAACACTAAGTTATGCTTCAGGTCAAGAACAGACATTTTTTTTTTTTGGGCTTAAGAACCTATTTCATACTTGCTTGATTGACGTTGCTTCAAACTATCTTATTTCATTCAATATACATTTGCCTGATGTATGATTCCTTTCCAGAAATTCTCAGTGCATTTAATAACACTGAGAAACCGAAGTGTACAACAGATCTTATCTTTAAAGCTTATCCGTAGGAAGAAGATACTCCGAATATAAAACAAAACACTTGAAAAAACATGATGTCGATATGTCAAGACTTAGGTCACAATAAGCAGCTCTGTGAATATTATATATGCTATTTCTCTTTTAAAATCTCATTATATATGCTATCTTGTTTTAAAATCTTGTTGATGCTGACCGATTGTCCTTGTTTGTGTCCAGATTTTATTTATATTGTTTTAGAGATTGTACAATGATAGAGAGGGGTCATTGCCATGTACAAAAATGTTATGCAAGATGAACTTTCAAATAGAAGGACCAACTTGCACTGACTGCATAACGAATATGGATTGGCCGAGATTAAAAAAGCTTGATAAATTCAAAAATATATTTTAATGTTATAATCTTATTATAATTTTAATTAAAATAATTATCATTATTTCTAACCATTTGTTATTGAGAAATTTACGGTATTGGTAGTGTTTCAGGTGTTTTAGTTTGTAAGATACATCACTAATTTCATTATATTCACATGTGTGCATATTAATAAGTGCACGAGTTCTCTCGTGGGCGAAATGAATAAGATTTAAAGACTTGATTGCATCGAAATAAAGTATAGCGATTACACAGACTGAATGAAATAATTCAGTGTGTCAGTAATGCACAAGAGTGCAGTACAAATCATAGTGAATGTCTCCATTCAAAACTTTTATCAGAGAACTTTTGCATTCCAGAGTAAATAATCAATTCAATGATTCGAACAAAATAAATTCAAGCCCAAACTCTAGAAACAACATATAATATAACTTAAAAGTAATAGACGGCAAAGCACGAAATACCATGTACTCACATTTACAATATTTATAGGTTACTGTATTTGTATGGAAAAATATGAACGAGTTTTTCGGATGGATATACTGCACGACCTTGGGAGTGCAATATATCCTTCCGACAAAACGAGTTCATATTTTCCCATACAAATACAGTAACCTTTTTATTATATGCTCATTTCTTATTCTTCCCAAGGCTTAACTATATAAACAAAAATACACTGAAAGAAACAAAGTAACTAAATGTATGTCTTATTCCGAACTAAATATATAAGCGCTGATGGATCATTACACAACATTATTAATGAGCGCATAACTCCACCCAGATAAATATGAAGTTGGTCGCGCGCTAGACGTAAGTTTGGAAAGAAAATGGCGCTTGCTCTACATAAAATCGAAATTTGGAGTAATATTGGTGATGAATACGCATTGCAACAACTTTTCCATTTGATATGGAATGAAAACCTTTTGTTATATTTGTCAATTCAACGCAATCTTTTGATTATGGTCTTGATTTATCTACATGAAGTGACTTGCATCAGTTTCCAGCAGCGTCTGCCAATTTAATGTTTTGAATTGTATTGACATCGGCATGCGTGTTTCTTTTCCGTCATTGAGTGATTCAGATCACAATGTGGGAAAATTATGAAGCCTTTCCATTGTAATTATCGAAAGCACAATGTGATATTTAATGTTTATTTCATTTTGAGTGCAGTAAGGAGAATGTAACTACACTTGGAATATACTCGAAATTACAGTACAATTTCAGAACGTGTAATCAATCTTGAGAACCCATGACATGGCTCATCTAATGCAGATTTACATACCTATGAAAATATATTTTGTGAGGAAATTCAAGATGTAAAATTGTAAGTATATTTGTGACCATTTTTATTAACAGCTAAAGAAGACAGTTTATGTGTATAACTTGCATTTTATTGTGAGGAACCTGTATAGCGTCAATATATAGTTAAATTTGAAACATTGTATTAAAAAAAGTAAACGCGGAATGTGCCAAAGAAGTTTGTATGTATCAGTCTATGAAACATTTGCTGGTATGTGACCGTTTTTGAAATATATGCTTTAGTTCATTCATAAAAAATTGTTTACGTTAGGAAATAGTTCTTTTGCACGTGGGAATGTGTTCAATGTCGGTGGATATTGCACGATTCTGACAAGGTAAAGTTAAATGAGAAAAAAGACAAGCATGCAATAATATATAGTTCTCTACTTGATCTCTGGTCACAGTTACAGTTAGTATTTCCTATTTAAAAAATCCATTATTTAATGGATGATAAATTTTACATTGATCTTCATGTTTACAAAATGAAATCCAAACCAATAAAATTCACTTATGAAAGTTTAAATCCCTTATCGAAATCAAAATGATTACTTATTCTATTAATAAAATTCCTGATATTATTCATGAACACAGATATTAATTGAGCTATATATTAAGTGTTGACATAAAATGCAATACAATTTATAAAACGGTCAATCAGGTCAAGCAATTCAGTTTTAGACTATGTCATGCCAGGAACATAATGTTGCATTATAATAAGAAAAACCGAAATGAAATTGCTTTAAAACTAGCAAACAAACAATTAAAGTAAATATACCTAACTAAGTATACAATCTTGACCAGAAAATTGCATCATTCGACGTTTTGGATGTATTAATGTGCTACATGTATCCATAGTGACATGTTATTAAGATAAAAGTACGTTCACTATTTTTGATAAGCATAAGGAGCCCAAAAATATTGGAAGATTATTCTATTTGAAATAATATTATACCCTGATACCTCAAACGAACTGACAAAATCGTAGACCTTGGACATGTGTTGATTATACACAAATCTTCCAATCAAGGTGTAATGCTAATCCAGTTGTTTACTAATCTCGTTCAATTCTTGAAACTTTTTAGGCGTGACTTTTAAACTATGGAAATATTACGGAAAAGCAGGACTAAGTATAGAATAACTGGGTGTTCAGATGCTATATAATTTAAAATTCTACATAGAGTTGGAAGCAAATATTCTAGGTTAAATGCGCTCTGTTATTATGTTCCAAAATAACTCGGGTTTACAAAAATTATATTTAATAGAAGCATATACGAAATGGAAGATCTTATTGTTTGTACCTTTCCTTTTCACTCAATACTGGATTGATATTGTTTACCTCACTTCTAACACGTCACTGATTATATCATCAAAGAGAAATGGGAGTTAACTGTTTATGAAGGACACTGGCAGCCGACCGGTGATTTTTTGTTAGATTTTAATGGAAAAGAAAGCTAGTAAGGATGGGCGCGCACAATGATGATGCATTAAATCTGAATTCAGCATTTTTGTGTATGATAAAAATATTTAGCAACTTGATTTCGACTGTATATGGTTTTTATATATAGCAAACCATAATGTAACCTATATCTGTGTTATCTTTTAAATGGATTAACTGTGTTGTTGTAGAAGTTCATGTAAAATATGTTTAGCATTCTCAGTGATCAATCAAAGTCAAATGCCTAGACACAGTCAACAACTATTTCGGTCAAATACGCCACGTGCCTAATTTAGTGGTCATTATAACATCACATGATACTTGTTCATTTATTCTGTAGAGTTATACACGCCCTGTTTGTAGTTTCTCTGAATGATTTGAGAAGGCTAGATTATGACTTGTGTTTTCTTAAAGTAATATGATTTAAGTGTTCATGAGTGCTTTAAATGATTCATATTTTGTTCATTTGGTTCACTTGTAAGAACATTTTAAGAAATTACAAGCACCACTTATAATTTTCATCAGGGAGTGCCATATTTGAGAGAGAGAGAGAGAGAGAGAGAGAGAGAGAGAGAGAGAGAGAGAGAGAGAGAGAGAGAGAGAGAGAGAGAGAGAGAGAGAGAATTATTTGTTCATAACTATTCGATGGAATAGCAGAGTGGAACATAGTAATTCCAAACAGATAGTACCTTGATTATTATGCGACTGTATTCCAGACCGAAACATTTAAATAATTAAGTTGATTTATGGGAAGCTTTTAATGATTTCATTTATAATCTACTTTCAATGGATTACTTTAAAGTTACAATGTTGTTTGGATTTGGAACTCAAAATCGTAAGAAGTGGTAGCAAGTTGACTAATAAAAAGAATAGAACTTTCACTCGGAATCATTATGGGTAGTTTTCGAGGTTTATGCGAGATTGATAGTATTCATCGGAAAATAATTTTGCTAAGAAGACATTTCGGTCTCGTTTGAATATATACAAATCTCAAACTGGTATAAATGCGAAGAGTCAAATTTCTGATAAGACGGGTTAGAAATCCTTTAATTTACTACGTGATTTCACTGTATCAGGAAAGTGCACGGTTTCTTCTTATTACTATGGGATGAAATATAAGCAACATAATCTTGGCAGCAGTCCTAAATGCTCTTGTATTTAAGAGGTCAAGGTCAAGGTCATGTACTGAACAAGATACAAGTATGGGTGGCTTGCATACACAAGTCATATTTTGCTATGGAGATTTACAAACTATTCATGTCAGCATGACTGGTTATTGTTTCTTTATCACTTTTTGGTAATTGAATACCATTTGTTGCTTATGTAGATAAGGTTACTGATAATAAGATATTAGGATACAAAGCAGTTTCAAGGAGTTTATTAAATACCTTGCACTTTTCGGTAACGTCTCCTTCTAGTGAAGGTGCTCTAGAACAGGGAGTAGAGTGTGGATATATTAATTATTCTCTCCATTGTGTTTTCGTCACATCAGATTTAGGTTTTGACTGGTGTTTAATAAAGAAGCCCAAACGTCTTTTCCTAGAGTGTGTTTGTTCATTTGCTACTAGCTTATAACCTAGATTTACATCCGATTTCGGTTAATACACTTGTAGCTGATATCCTTATTTGAATTGAATAGTTGATCATATTTAATTAGAAGTCTCTGGTTTATACAAAGCTTGCTGAGTTATTATAACAATGGCAAACCACTCTTTTATGAATGATATTCTAGAACAGAATGTTGTTCCTTAATCAGACATCTTTTTATGTCCTGATTGTGATGAGGTCACTCTTGCTCCCAATTTGGATCAATAATAAATTATTGATTCCAAAAATACTCTTTTGGCTTTACATTCTATTGAATCTAATCAGGGTGACAATAAACAATTACTCGTTTTCTTACACGAAGAAGATCAAGAGATTTCCTGTTTTCTTCAGACGGCAATTAGTGAAACTGGTAACATAGGGGAAGGAAGTTATTCTTTTTTGAATAATGGGGTCTTTATGCTGAAACAGAGGCTGCCTGAAGCACCGTTGGAGACGACTGATCAGTACGCTGTTGGGGCTCCTAGATTACATAGACAGGATATTCTTAGTTTAAAAGATGAATAGTCGTTAATTAGTGATTTAGGAGGTATAAGAATATTTATTGCAAGAACTTAAATCATTTGTATTGGCAAGACTTATGAGTGATGTTTATTAAGTTTTCACATCTTGTAATACTTGTGTAATTGCAGGAATCACCAGCTTTCTGTGCACCAAGTTAGGCAAACAATAGTTGCTGAGGAGTAGATGTGTATTTATAAGCTTTCTGGAAATTATTTCTTAAAGGAATAATAAAACTTTGACCATAGAAGAAGCTTTGTTAGAAGTTTTTGCTCTTTTTTGCTTACACATTTCAGATAGATGAGAAAAGTGACATACGCGAAGCTGTTTTCTAGGTGTTGGTTTCTGTTAACGAATTTCTTAGAGATTCTTTGGAGAGTATCTATTTTGTTTACTATAAAATTAGGAAGAAAATGAGTAAAATAAAAATCAGTATTCATAGTTTTTGGTGGAAAGACACGAATGGCAATAGTTTAGGAGTATGTTGACGTAGATATTCGTTTAAATTATTTAATAAATTTACAAGTACAGGTACCACACAAAAAACATTTGAACTAAGATGAGCAATTACAAAATTATCCGTTTGAATGACCAGTTTTTGTATGAGTATCTGCAACAAGTTTATATAGGCTGATAGAGTCACAATGCATAATTCATGTATAAATAGCCAAGAAGTTTTACAAAAAGAATATTTCTCATGTTTATTAGTTTGTTTTGTCTATATGTTTTGTATATAACTTCAAAAAGATTCACTAAGAGTCGAAAAGACTCAGGCTAGTTAAATACTAGTTTTTTACTCTTTGTCGTCAGTTTATTGCATCTGTCTCAATCAATCCCTGACTCAGGTGATCCCTTGCTGGATCCACTGAGCTTGAAAGGGTTGATATTAAAAATTAAATACAAATAATATTACCATACAGAATAGAAAAGTTTAATTCGTACTGGTGAGCATAGGCAAGGCGGTGTGCGACCTGCGTTCGAGTCTCTGTAGAAAACAAATTAAAATAATCTATCTATCTATCTATCTATCTATCTATCTATCTATCTATCTATCTATCTATCTGTCTGTCTGTCTGTCTGTTTGTCTGTCTGTCTGTCTGTCTCTGTATCTATCTATCTATCTATCTATCTATCTATCTATCTATCTATCTATCTATCTATCTATCTATCTATCTGTCTGTCTGTTTGTCTGTCTGTCTGTCTCTCTCTGTATATATATATATACATATATATATATATATATATATATATATATATATATATATATATATATATATATATATATATATATATATATATTTGCTAGTAAGTTAATCGATACTCTCACAGCATAAATTAGGAACAAGAATCAGTTTTGCTGTTTATAGAGAGATTTTATATGACATGGAATCATGCATAGTGATTCATGCAAAGAGTAACGCGTACTGATATTTATTTATTTCTCCAGAATGACTCGGGTTGAAGACCGTGGTAATTATACACCATATATTAGCTATATGTTGTCCTTTTAATGCTTTAAGTAGTTGTTTGGTTCGTTGTTATATCACTTCTATCATATCATTCGGATGCTATGGGAACTAATTGTTTTACAGGAAATAGACGCAGGCGATCTGAAGATTTAATTGGATTGGAAAAGAAAAGAAAACTTGCAAGAAAGGGTGCTCAATGAAGATACATTAATTCTGAAGTCAGCATGACTTTGCTTTTCGCATCTTGATGTCAATTCTGTTTCGGTTTTATAGATAGACAAACGAATATTTATGAATTCCTTAATACATTATTTCCAATACCATGTTGCTCATACGTGACTTTGTTGAAAAAAGTGATCATTAATTAGCTTGATGTATAATTAACACTTAATTCGTCGCAGCATTTTTTTGGTAGGTTTCTACCAACCTGTCTAAACGGATTGAGCGATATTGGGACTTAAAGCGTCGGGTTCTAAAGCAATGGTTTCGCTGTAAACAATCCAAATTGCAGGATCCTCAATCCAATTGTGGTCTCAATGAGACTTAATTTAATAATTGAAATTTGAGCTGAACGTGAGACAGTTAGTTAATGTGATCGTGTAAACTTAATGACATACAACATTTTCGTAGTAGAATGTAAACCAACCGGTGAACGTATATCATTTACAACCAGAACGTTGCATGTTTAGATCTTTGCGATTTATGCGCGTGTTATATAAATTTCCCTTCACCTTATGGGACAATATAAAGATAGGAAAAAAGAAACTATTAATATTCTATTTTTAAACAAGTGTATGCTTCGACGTCTCAAACGATCGTACAAAAATGTGCTTAAATCATAAATTGACTCTAGAGACAAAGAAAGGTATGAATGCATTGTCTTCTATGAATTAGTAGGATCTGAAGTTTGATCTTGAGTTTGTATACAAATAACCCAAGCAGACTGTAATATTGATCTTCATAATGCTGACAATGACAACGCTCGCCTAATGAACGTATGCAATACTTCCATAGTACAAATAAGCAACACAGACGGGTAATTAATGAGGAGCTTTATTATGTCTAAATTGATCGTGTGGTTGGCTGTTACTGAATTTCCAAAACATCATGTTCTCTACCATGATATCATGGCATCATTGCTAGGAAATGGGAACTAATTGTTTCCAAAGGACAGTGAGACAGACGGCTTGGAGATTCAATTCAAATTTATTAAAGATTTTGTTTTGAGTGGCAAATCGATTTTGTCACTAGGTAATCAAATCGAAGAATATATAAATTTTAACCTTGAGGAGAGAACATTGGAAAAGACGTTTAACCAATTTGTAAGGAAATAATGATACGCAACAAAAGCGGCACATCAAAGAAATGTCTCAAGTATAAGATTCATATTACTGGTTTTAAGGCGA
This sequence comes from Potamilus streckersoni, assembly GCA_016746295.1. NCBI lineage: Eukaryota > Metazoa > Mollusca > Bivalvia > Unionida > Unionidae > Potamilus > Potamilus streckersoni. The sequence goes on from JAEAOA010001447.1 coordinate 891,996, forward strand.
TACATTTGTTCTATAAATATTAATGGTGTGAAGATCGTATTTTTACTAGGTGAAATAGATTAGAAATCAAGAGATCAAAACGTATTGATTGTGTGACGAGAATATGTTAGAAAAGACTAATCTTATGTTACATCAAAGGTAAAAAATGATAATTTATTACTTTGTTTCTTGGTACATTTATGATAAAGGTACAACTGTAAACTTTGAGGAGTTTTAACATGTAATATAGAATACTAAACTTCAGAATATCCACATGTGGGCACATTATCAGGTCCATCAGTATTCATATAATAAAAATGAAGAACAATTAAAGGGATGGATGCGTCTAAATAGAACACATTGATAACGTGTAGTGAACTAAATAATTCACTATTCAAGAAGTGCACAAACGAGTTGTTCTAAGTACTGGTGCATGAATCCTCATGTTGCTAAAATATGAAATACATGGGACTAACTTGTTTACTAAAGATTAAGAAAATGGAGTAGAATGAGAGAACAATAAAGACACTTTAAGTCGTGCATAAATATGGTTTTGCACGGTGAACATATTTAGCAACCTGATCTCGATTCTGTGGGTTTTCATACATAGGAAATGATAGACAAATAAATACCTTGTAAGGATTTACGTTACCCTAAATTGTTTTAAGTCCGTTCTATTAATTTTATTCTTATGCAGCAAAAGTTAGAGCGGATTTCCGGTCACCGGCTACAAATGAACAATCTCTCTACATTTGCCAGGCATCCGTAACCCTCTACTTGCATCTTCCTCGCATCCTCCCTTAGCATTTGCCATTGATTCCATATACTTGAGGCTCTCCATTTACTTCAATGATGTTCTTTTCCTGTCAGTGATTACTTATAGTTCCCCAGTCTTTGAGCATACCATGGTTTATGTTTGGCTACCATTGTTCTTAGGAAATGTAGTTTGTAAGACATAATTTCATCTGATTGACTTTAGTTTCGTCGCTGAGTCTACTGCGACGTTCAGATCATCAGTGTAGAGCATCCCCCATGGCACCTTTTTCACTGACTGCTTGAAATGCAATCATAATTATTATTTTATATCTAACTTTACATCCCACACTGCTTCTTATCATTCTTCTCGCCCCTTAATTCTCGGAGTGTTTCTAAAACTCCAATACAAAAATCTCTTGGCACTCGATCAAAAGCCTTTTACAAACTTGCGAAAGTCTAGTATCTCTTTATATTTTGCTCGAGAATATTTTCTTGCACCTACCCGAGAGCGAACATTTGAACCTGCCAGAAATAAAGCCACATTGTTTGTCGTGGATATTTACCCTTCCTTCGACAAGTCTCTCAACACCTTTTTCACACAACTTCAATACAATTTCTCCAAGTTTCAAAATTCGAGTGCATCACGACGCACTTATCTGCATAGTCACTATTTCATTCTCTTTCATAACATATGGTATCATTTTTTCATATCATTTGGTATCTTTTTCTGCCTAAAGAAACACTGCTTAATACACATTAAATGCTTTATATTTTCTAACAGTTTAAAATACTTCACAATCCAAGTGAAGCGTGCCTATGTAAATTGCAACATACATGGTCGATGATACAATTGTGTCTGCTATTACTCAAATTCTTTTATCCAAATCAAATGCAAATTTATTTTCTTGTGGACTAGAAAACAGACACTATCAGATTACCTGAATGTTTCGGAATGGGTGACTGTTGAAAATTAAAAGGAATGTAAATTCCACATCTCTCTGAACACTGACAGAGATTGTATTTTCCGGAAATAGTTTGCTTCCATAATAAAGAGAGGAACTATAACTTCTGAGTGAGCTTTAGTAAACGAGAAATGAAATTAACTTAGGGTACTAGGATCGTGTGGACGGTCTCCGTGGAGATGCAAGGTATCAAACGTTAATCAATACTCATAATAAGTAAACAACGAAGAATAATGTTGTCTTGTTTCTGACAATCGAGGTACTGTAAACTCTACTAAGTCTATATTTTCCAACGTAAATGAATTTCAAACTGGTTTGCTCTGATTGTCCTATCTTGACCACAGATGGTATTGTAATAATGGATATGATAAGAAAGTGTGTTGCTATGTGTCAAGAGTGTGATATAAGTAGATTAGAAAGAACCGCGGTTATACAGAACATATTTCAATAAGTCATAATGCCATGACTTAACATATAACATATAATGTAACATATAGACGTCATTGTAAGATTGTTTTGATTGTTTGTTTTTTTTAAAAGATCTGCAAAACTGCACAAAGCTACATGAGCATAAAATCATTAACAGGTTATAGAAAGAAAGACTTCTGTCGTTGCTACGCTGCTAAAAATCTGGAACTAATGAATTCAGATTTTCCAATAATTTGTTTAGTTTAATGGGTTGACCTTATATGTTGCTTACGAGTATCAACCGGTAAAATAATATAAATGTGTTTGAAAGTAATAGATATATCATTTGAGCTGTGCATTTACGGGACAGGAATGAACAGAAAAGAGAAACGTTTCTTCATTGATCTTACAAATCAATGCAGACCTGATGCTTTATTTATACACTAATGGTCAAAGATAAGTGCCCACAGTATCGCTTCCATAAGAAGAATATGCATATAAATGAAATTTTGTTTTCTAGAAACATGCTATAAGTATTTCAACAGCTAGGTCAATATTCAGCAGGTGTGCGAAATTATATGCTATTCTACTTCATCAATCACATTTATGAGGAATGAAGTGAGTCTTTTTGTACAGTTTCTATTAACAAAGACAAATATCACTGCTGTGTACATAAGATCAATTCAAACAAAATGATCAAATTATATTGACTAATGAAAGTGCAATAAAAAGCGTCAGGAATTCATATAAAGTTGTATAATGTTATAATCTTATTCGTTTTTGAAATTTGGAAATGAAAATAAGTATTTGTAACCTTTTGTTATTTACAAATTACTGTGTAAGTGCACCGGTAATCTTTGAAATTTTTCATTTTGTAAGATACTACACTAAAGTTCATTATATTAAAATGTATGCACACTATAAGCCTTTCGAGTCATCGCGCGGCCAAAAAGAAAAATAATTCAAGGCTTGAATGTATGGAAATAAATCAATGCGATTACGAAAACTGAATGAATAATTAGTTCTGTCAATAGTTCACAAAGAGACAATGAAAGTGCATAATGTAGACCATGTATATACACAATTAGACATTTTAGATGTTTGAATGTGTTACTTGTATCCATAGCGACATCATAAATAAGATAAGTTGTGAGCTGATTGGACACAATATTATCCTAAGCAGGGTGTAATGTTTATTAAATAGTTTGCTAATCTGTTCCATCTCTTGAAACACTTTATGACTTTTAAAATATGGAAATATTAAATAAATTTATCACGACAGAATTAGGATCAACGTGCATAATAGCTGGATTTTTAGAAGTGCATTCCGAACCGGTGTTTCTAATATTTTTCTTCCAGGATGACCCGGATTTGTGATAAACTATATACAATGCCATCATACGCAACTTGTACTAGCTTGCTAGTTGTATCGCTGATTGGTCAAGCTTTAGCTGCAATTTAAAAAAAACCAGTCCCTTTCTAATGCGGACGAAATATGAGCAAAACACTTGCTCAAGGACACAGAGGCGGAGTAGATGAGAATTTCATTAGTTTTTAAGGAAAGAAATATATCAAGGAAGGGAGCACAATTAGGATTAAGTTTCAAGTGCAGCTTTATGTTTGCATTTTAAATTTTTCTACATCAGTATTATTACATGTAATGTTATGCACAACATGAGAGAGGATTATGACGAAACACGACCTCTTTATGTCCATTACACAACTGCAGATCATGCTAGAAACAGAAAAGATTTACTTTTTGTACAAACATACTCTAGTTTCATTTCGTGTAACTTAAAAACGAAGACAGCACAACCGAATAAAAATGATGAAAGACAAATGAATAGGTATGGTTACATAATAAAATATTGACCTATAATATTTCTTCATATATATTTAGTCACACAAATAGGGCTTCGATTTAGTCCAATGTAACATATAGACGTCATTGTAAACATTTTCTTTTCGTATATTTGTTTTTACCTGAAACAATAAATTGTGTGATCCTGCGTTTGAATCCCAAAGATGCAGTACAAATATGTCGCTCAAAACCGTGTAACAGTTGTGCATATGCTGATAAAATTAAGATTTATTTAGATCTACACGGTCCATTTAGTAGTTTACTGTTTCATATCTTAGGTAAATATCATCACGACATTCACCAACTTCTCGCGCTTATCAATTTTCTTTTAACACAAACTGTCTCTTAAGAAAAGTATCATATTGGAATTATAACCGGAGTCTACATTTTAGCACATGTTTGTCGGTGCAAATGTCGCTAATGTTTATTCCCACAGGCATTGGTATTATGACTTTACATTATTACACATTATAATTTGTTGATATTGCTTACGTACGAGATCACCATCTTGGTTCCTCGTGTGAATGTGGAAAATGTAACATATATGACGACTGATACAATGTTAGACCTCTATTATTCGACTTTTGCTTCCCACATAGAACTTTTAAATGTTTGTTGTACTGGGATCATATCTTTAAATCACATTTGTTGAAGTACACTATAAGCTTATCACGCATTCTATATATAATTAGTATAACTCACATACTAGAATTATTATGCTCATAGGAGTATAAAGCCTATAAAGTGTAATGTTATGAATTTAAATGGTTTACGCAAAGTGACTATGATCCCTTTTTTGAGAATCAAACATAGGCGCACAATAGTTTCTTCTTTTGAAAGAAGATACTCCAAAAACAAAACACGCGCTTCAGAAACACGACACTAAGTTTTCGATAGATACCTCATAGAAATAGAAAAATAGAGACGTATCATTTTGCTGTCCTAATAGACGTTAGACGAAGCAAGGTATATTTAAAAAAGAAGGGTCATATTGCAGTGTAAATGCATCTGTGTTTCAAATGTTTCAACTTTTAAGATACTACACTAAATTACATTGTATCCGAATGTATGCCGATTCTAAGGGACACAAGTCCTCGCGTGGCCAATATGAGGAAGCATTCAACGCTTAAAGGATCTATATATAGAACAGCAATTACACAAACTGAGTGAAATAATCCGCTGTCAGTAGCACACAGAGAGACATTGAAAGTGCACACACATTATCCCAAGCAGTGCGTAATCTTTATCCAACAGTTTATTAATCAAGTTCATCTTTTAAATAAATGTATGACTACCTTTCAGTGGTCAATGTAGAAATCACTTTTGGTATTCTTATTATGTATAACGTGCAATATTACCAAACCTTTATAGAAAGTAGATAGTACTGCTGTTAATTAATAAATTTGTTCACAAGGTTCCATTTGTAAATAAATTTTCATCTCAGAAGAAGTTTTTTAGAAACAATTTCAGTCTTGTTTGAGTATTTACAAATCTCAAACTGGTAAAACTGAAAAGTAGTTGCTCTGTTATAAATAAGTACCTAATAAATTCTGTTTTCAATAATTTTGGTTAGTTTGAATGGTTTAGCCTTACGTATTTTGCAAATATGAATCAATAAAACAAGCTAAATGTATTTAAAAGTAAAATATAGATCGTTGGGTCTGTGAAACTATTTTGCCAGAATGATGATAAAACAACAACGTTCTTTCCGTGATTTTTCAAATCAATGCCGACCTGATGCTTTATGCTCAGTGGTTCTTCTAGGGATTGTTCCGTGTTCTTCCCCCATCATTTACACTGGCTGCATAGCTTATCTTGTGCTGAAAAATGCCATAAACCCCTGCAACAACAACTGCAATTTAAAACACCATTACCTTTGTGATGCGGGCGAAATATAAGCATATAAGCAAACGTTTTCAAGGCCGCTGTGGCGGAGGTGATGGAAATTTTATTAGTTTTTAAGGAAATAAATCTAGTAATGAAGGAAGCACAGTCAAGAGTAATTCTCAAGTCAAAATGTCTTTTGCAGCTTGATTTAGACTCTGGTGTTTTCTAAATTCCAATTTACATTGATGTTATGCCCAGCATGAGATCGGATTTCGAAAAAACACACGAAAACGGCCGCTAACATTTAATGCAAGAAAATTTAGGACAATGACTTTACATTACTCATTAAATACTTGTATTATCCAAGAATTCATACGAAATCACCATTCTAGTTCTATGTGCCTCTAGAAAATGTAACATATACGGCGCATGGTACACTGTTATTCTACATATTAATCACGATATGTACTGAAAGTGTTTGCTTTTTAAAATACAAATGTGACCAAATTAAAATGATGACGTCATTATTTACAACGACACCACGGAGGACCTAATGAAAAGTGTAGCTCTTTCTCCAATCGTTCTTCATCTATCAAAACCCCTCGATTTCGCTGGCAAAATGAAGAGTAAGAATCAAAGATTTTCACGATGCGGTCTGATTTTTACAATCATTACATCGATGTCAGACATATCAAGCGAAAAGAAAATTTTTATTACAGACGCATTTTCACGGGCATAGATGTATATTATTGCAATGCTTTGTAAGTAGTAATACAAAAGGCCGATTTCACATCAACGACCCCTATCCCACACTCTCCAGACCTCCAAACAAATATAAAATGACCACTTCTCATTGTCCTAAACTCTCACCCCAATGATATACACATACAATTGTAAAACAGATCCTAGCTCATGACATGTATACCTTACTTGGTAACATCAGTTATCTAATCAATATCATCTATAGAACCAGCCAAGCTAGAACATGTATACCTTACTTGATAACATCTGCTACCTAATCAATATCATCGTATAGAACATAGTCAAGTTTTAGAAACCCAACCCCTACACAAAATCCAAAGCCAAAGATTATTTAAATACACAAAAAACTGGTCAAGTGGCAGATGTATTTTTTTAAGGAAAAGGAGGATGTGAGCCCAAATATCCTTTTTTCACACCCTCCAATCCTTCAAACAAATATAAATTACCTCTATGAGAGACCTTAAAAACCCAAACCCTACACAAAATCTAAAGGCTATATCTATACAAAATACCTAGGTAATTTAATCAATAATCACGCTAAGATCCAAACTATAGAACACCTGTTGCAAAATACCTAGGTAACGTAATCAATAATTGCGGCAAGAACTAAATTATGTAACAGATGGAGACCGAGCCAAGTAAAATGTTTTAGTAATGTTGTATACGTCATACGGAGATCACGTGATCTTACAGAATTTACTAGAAGATAGGTAAAATACCTTTGTCAGACTCAATCTTCCAAATCATTACCATATAAGGTAGTAGTCATTGCGGTCGCTGAACTTTCAAGGACGAGATAGGTAAAATGATGTGTCAGACTCAATCACGTGATTCTCGAGAACAATCCAAATCACTGGTATATAAAGCCGTTCAATTCTCTCATAGTCATTGCGGGAACAGACTTTCAAGAGAGAGAGAGAGAGGATACAACAGGAGAATCAGGTAAGTGCTATTATTTATATTTCATCACAATGATTAATGTTTCAACTGTTGACATTAAAAATACTTCATTATCACGATGATAGAGACTAAACTTTACCACTCACACAACGACTAGATTCCAACAAATCTTGTATTTGTGGTTTGTTAAGAGGATATTTTTTGTCGATAAAATATACCTTTGACCGATCGAGATAAATTGTAAGTTTAGTATATTTTTATTGACTAATCGGACTATGAAAGTTTTTAAATTCCGCTAGTAACCTTTGATACAATTGTTCGAGATAATTAAAATACTCGCTGTCATCAGATCTGATGAGCGACAGTTTTAGCTTGTCACGTGTTCCACTAAAACATATACCTGATGTTTCATTAATTATTTCAACTGTCAATGGTTTACCATCCATCATTAGATATTTAATCTTGCTACTGTAGCTATTTGTCACTGTTAAATTTTCAAACATTATTTCTTAAGCTTAGATAAAATTTCAGTTGGAAAAGATAATTTCAAGTATAGATCTATCATCATGACAATACCCTAATGCAAGTGTATCTACTCCATTTTCGCAATAACGCTTATCATCAAAATTACTCAATCCGCGTTTGATAATGACATCTGTTTCAAGCTTATGACGTTTCGCTCGAATTGCCATAGCTATCATAAAACTAACACCGCCATCAAGCGCATACTTGTAGTCATCAAATGTCATAAACTTTTTAACAAAATCACGAGCAGACCTTTTGCTTTTTTCGTTATTTTATTATTGTCTAATAATACGGCATACATTTTACTACGTAATCCGATAAAGTATTTGATAGCGCTCGAGTTCATTTCATCTTTGAACTTACCAATAACCTTTTTATTTGTATCGTCATGAAATTTACTGTCACGTGGGTAATCAGAAAGATCAAACAGATATCTATTATCAAACATATCATGATAGATGTCCTCGCATTCGATTTCATACACGAGTGAATCAGTATCAGTAAACAATAATCTACTGGCCGGCCATTGATTTTTAACAAAATTATAATGAAAATCGTACATCAGCCACTTTGATAAATCCAACACTGCAGCTCCAACGTAGATCGTCTTGTTTAGTTTTAGATTTGTTTTTCTTCTTTGTATCGCAACAAGATTCTCATTAAAAATTTTCATGCTCACAAAATCATCGTCTGACACAAGTTTGTTTCTACGACTGATATCATTAACTAGTTCGATATTTACGCGTTTCCTAATATTATCCATCGTCTTACCAAAAACGGAATTGTTCATCAGTTTAAAGAAGTTTTTCTCAAAATCAGTTTTTGCTACAGCTCTTCTTGAAGTGTTTGAGTTAATGTAACCTCTCATCCACGGCGACTGATTAAATTTTAGTACACGATGAACGTTCCTCAACACAAGACCAGCATCGACTGCTTGTTTTAAAACTTTGTAATGCAAAACATAATGAAGTTTATTAAGCAAATTTGGTACTAGTTTTTTTACCATGGAATGTTGTCTTGGTGATGCTAACACTTGTTGTTCTTTTGATAACAAACTATAATATATAACCATCGATTCCGCGCAGAAAGGGTAATCGTTATGCAATTTGAGTAGCCAAGTTGGATAATCGAGATCAACATCAACGAAATATGAAACATCGTCAGGTATCTTTTTTTCGGTCTCTGATAGAAATCGATCATCCGTGATCCAGTGAAATCCACCAAGAGGCATTGGTTCTGCCATCGAACCACCGTACATGTTATTACAATCTAGATAAACTATATACTTTGAAGGAAGCTCTGGATTATACTTTTTCAAATATTTGTTGTTTGCTTCAGCATATTTTTTTTGTTATCACGCTAATCGACGTCAGTCAGTAATTCCAACCTTACCTTACTAAACTTTAGCAGAGCATCCCATGACAACCAAGGGGTAGAATAATACCAACAAGGATCTAATACGTAATTATTATAACTTACGTCTCGAAAACTTTCAAAAACATCTGCTAATAATAACACGTCAGATAACACGTCAGTTTTCAGGTATAAATCATGATAACCACCGAGAGTCTCACAATCAAATTCTTTCCAGATATTTTGTGTATATTTGTACTCATCATCGGTTATATTTTCATTTTTAAGTTGAGAGTAAAATTTATCTTTGTCAGGTAAAGATCTTTCATCAAATTTACTCCAGTCGTGGAGGTATTCGTATGGAAAAACTCATTTTTTAGCTAGTAGATTAAATTTATCTCCAAAACAATCTCTTATGTTATCAAATTTACTACAACCTTTATACAAGATCTTTTACTTTTTATTTTTGGTGGCAGGTCGATGTACGAACTACCTCGTAATAAATCATATTTCATCGTGTGAAACAAAATTTCTTTGATCATTTCAATCTTCCAACCCGAACCTAATTCGGTAAATTCTTCTATTTTTTCCAAATTACTTGGTGTATTTTATTAGATAGTGATAAAATATCAGTCCCAAGTAAAACACGTCTGGATTTCGCGTTGATGTAAGGGTCTGCAATTTCCTTGTTAGTTGATTCTTCCGTCACAAGTAGCTTCGAAAATATAGTATGATATTGCACTAATAATCTGATACTTTTGTTTTTTTCGAGCTCACGTTTTACAGTTGTCTGTAGTAGATGAAAGAGATTTGTTGTAGTAAAATTTATCAGAACGATTTGATTATCGAACCGATAACTGTTGTCAAATCCTGTAAAGGCAGTCGCTATTTTTTCAGGTAATCCCATAAGGCTCTTTTTGGCTATATCACGCAATTTCGACATTGCTATACTATAATCTAATGTCTAGTTGATTGTTCGATCGATAATTTGCCACACGCAGCGCATGCGCCATGTTGAAAAAATAATTAGAGATATAAAAATCACTATATTATAATGACACAAAATCTGACAAGCGCATATGAGCAAGAGGTATATCACGTTCTCCCAAAGTACAACCTATACGCAGGAAATGCATTAGGTTCGGTTATTAACATCAAAACAAGAAATTCTGTTGGCAAAGCAAAGTCAGCGGGTTATAAGATGAGTGTAAAGGGAGATAATACCGAGAGGATTACAATGTTTAGAAAAGATTTTATTTACACGTTGTTCTGCGATAATATTCCAGAGGGACAGCGTGTATATCATGTGAACGGTGCAGTCACTGATGATAATATAGAAAACTTATCCTTACAAGATGAGTTTCAGCCGCATCCGGTCTTTGGTTTATACGAGGCTAACGATCGCGGTATTATTAGAAACAGAAAAAAAACTAAAAAAGTTCTTGGTACTATAAGCAATATGGGATATCTCATAGTAGCTGTTAGAGGAACACTAGTCGATAAATTTACTTATAAATCTCATCGTTTTGTTTACGAGGTATTTCATGGATCTATACCCGATGGTCTGGTCATTAATCATATCAATAACGTAAAAACAGACAATCGATTGGAAAATCTAGAACTAGTGACGCAGAAGGAAAATGTGAAAAAAGGACGAGGTGGTGGTATTAATTTTAGATGTCCAGCAAATCCCGTTGTTTCGTTAAATCTCGAAACGGATGAGGATATGAAATTCAAATCGATTACAGCTGCGGCGAAATATTATAAGATACATCCTATGACAGTAAAATTTGTAGCTGATAGAGTAACAAGATCAGCTTCTTGAATCAAATGCAATGCCAGGATTTTTTTTAGATATGATGATTAATAATATTGTGTAAATCTTATAATAACAAGTTAGATAAAAAATATATTATAATAATGGACGTGATGAAACGACTCGCTGAATTATACGCAGAAGATACCACTGCAAGAGATGTAAACATTAACGATAAAGTTGAGGACAATATTACAATCATTAAGGATATCATAGACAATTCTGTTGGTTATAGCGAAGATGATATTTTATACAACAACGAGTCTGTCGATGATGATAAAATAGTCACCGTCATTGATAGATCAAATTACAGCAAAACAACCACTGGAAAATATAATGTCAAGTATCACATTGCTAGAAAAGTAATGAAATTTAATTTTACCGTTGCCAAGCAACAACTGTTTTGGCAGCTGATCAAACCTTTCTTAAACATTAACATTCCAGACCGACTGAAAAATATCAAATTCGATTTCATATTTGTTAAAACTTTTAATCTAATGACGATCTCTAACGATCGCAAGCAGTATCTAATATCGTTATGTAAACCAGTAAAATGTAAATCTGTCAAATGAAAGTATGAATTAATTTATAATAGCATTATATCATAATCTGCTTGGCTGGAATCCAACTGTTAAATTTATCGCTATACCCACGCCATTTGACTAAACTTTTATCTCCTTTTTTCCTAATCACTTTTTCGATAACGAAAACATCTTGTTCAGTTTTCTGTAGCTCTTGTTTGTACAAACTACCTATGATAGGTTCACCTGCCAGATCTGTTAACGCGTACGTTGCAGGTATTGTTAAAAGTACTTTATCAACAACAAATACTTCTTCACTCCAGTTCGGAGTAAATCCTTTTGCAAATACCTTTTTTATCAAAGAAATTCTAACTTTATCACCAACCTTAAATTTATATCTGTGGTACATGTTTTCGTTAGCCAATATCGGATTTTTAATCGCGTCATTGGTTGACATTTTAATAGTTCGATGTTTCGTATTATTATACTTGTCCACAATTTGAGAAAGGTCATTGATGTACCTGTTGGTGTTTTTAGCTGTCAAATGTTTGTGTATTTTTTCGTTTAACGTGCGATAAGTCTCTCGACAACAACGCTTTTACCCTCGTTTCCTGTAACGTAGTTTTTATATTATTGTGTTCTAGAAACTGCTCAAACGTTTTGTTAAAAAACTCTGCTCCGTGATCAGTCCACATTTTATTCGGCTTTCTTTCTGTACTCGTTATTATTTGTTTTAGCGCATCAGTCATTGAAGTTCCTGTCTTATCCGAAACAGGTACACTGAAAGCGTATTTGCTAAAAACATCTATAACATTAAACAAATACCTTTTTGGAGCGCCATCAGCGCCAACGTTAAACTGAGCCAGATTGAATATATCCACCAAATCTATTGCCCAGATATCATCTACGGCATTAGCGACAAGTTTACGTCGTGGGAACTTTTTTTTAGGTCTATGTAGTTCGATTGCAAGATCATCGTATAATTCTTTTCCGAGTCCAAGTTTATATTTTGCTCCAATCATTCCCTGAACAAATCTTCTATCAAAACGTTCTCTCATGTTTGTTGGCTCCATATCACGTAATTGCCTAACATTACTTTATCACAATCTGCTCTCGAGTTTTCATGATCACGATAACAGATATCATGACGCATCGCTATTGCATCCACTTGATTGTAAGGCTCTTGTCCTGGCAATGGATTATAGTTTTCATCAAGTTGTTGTTCTAGCGGATTGTAAGGTCCTGTATACCGATGACCTGGCAAAGTCCAACGGCCTTTTGGTTTTAGTAATTTACCAATAATTTTGTGTATATCTATTCCTGTACCTATTAATTCTCTGTTGTTACAACATTGACAGTATGCGACAATTTTCTTTTGCTCAAGACACAAATCTCTGTCAGAATGACTGTTGCATATCATTCTATATTTTTAGTCGTCTACTAAAATAACCTCACTGACAACATTAGGATAACCAGCGCCTAGCGACACTGTCGCTGGGGACGTTTTCTTTAAAAACATTTTTTTCTTTTTCTACAGATTTCACAAATACTTTTTAACATCCTGTTGTTTTTTTTTGTTTTTTCTGTTGTTTCATTAATATTTTCTGTTTTAGTTCTACACTTGAGACAATATGTTGACATTATTATACTTGTAAGTTTAGATAAAATTAATTGCAATCTCATCATTAGCGTGAGAATGGTGCTTGTCAAACTGTAAAATAAATTTTAAAAAATTGAGATTTCTGCTCATCTGTCGGATAAACATTATGCAATAATATCCGCAAGCAGACGTTCCAACAGGTTGGAGTTGATTGACGAATAATATACCTTTTTATATTTTTGTTCATATACTTTGTTATTACATTGCTTGGAGGAAGTCCAAACGAGTCGAAATAATTATTATTATAAACTGCTACTCAATGCGTACCGGATCCGTCTTTGAAATCTTGCAAATGTATCACACACGAACTTAAAGCTGACGGCGATTTTATTACTGTGAGTTCGTCTTTAGAATAAATTCCGTGAAATCCGGGAACTGCTTTTAACTTATTAATTATATCATAATTACTTAACGGGGTGGTCGTGTTCCCGGTAATGTTAGACCACGTCCGATTCCTAAAAGATTTGGCAGCAGACTTCCCGCTAGTCCCGCCAAAAGTGGAGCGAAAGGAATATTTCCTCCTTGTTTTGCCTGTTTGCGTTTTGTTGTTATCTTTTTTTGGCGATTTCTTCTTCCGTTTTGGCATTATAATATATCATTTACATAAAATTAAAAATTTTTTTATTCCACTTCCACGAACGATACCATTACCCTCAACAGCTTTCTTCGTTGCGCCAGAGACTGCTCCTGATATTGCTGCTACTCCTAATGTTCCCAACACCGGCAAAACTTTAGGTATTATTGTACTAGCTAATACTGATAATGCTGGACCAAGAAAACCACCTTTGATAACAATGGCGTTTGCCAGCGCTGTTATCTGTGCAGCACTTAAATTTAACACAAAAGTTTTTTTGTACGATTATACTTGTTTACTTGATTTTTTTTTTGTCAGCATTAATTTTGTTGAAACACCATCAGAAATATTAGAGTTGATTCTTAATGATACCTCTTCTCGCTTTGCAACAGCAGCTACTAATTTTTTAACTTGACCATCAGTCAAATGTACTTTTTTTACAATATATTTTGTCATTTTATATAACAACTGTAGATTAAACTTGAACTCTCATTTTACCTCCAACAGAATCTATCGTAATAAATCTATCACTAATCACTAATGCGTATACATACAACGGCGCTATTGGAACCGCTCCAAGTGTCCAGGTAATTTCAATATCCGCTGTGCTGTCTACAGCTCGCTCGCTATGTTTACTAACATCAAAATGAAATATAGGATAAAGTGTACGAAATTCTTCTGCTGATATCTGAGATCCATCTTCAACATCCTGATATTTTTGAATTGCGTCAAGCAGGTACATGTACGATCGAGTAATATTTTTATTAGCGTCATCAGCAAAATTACATTCTATAGCTCGTTCTGGATATTGCTTCGAATTTAGTCTAGCGTATATTCGTCTGACATCAGCGTGGTCAAATATTGTATTATTTTGTTGTTGGTTGCCTCGTCGGGCGTGCTGTTGAAATACGACAAATATTTGTATCGGCAGTTGTTCGCTTGATGTTGTTGTGACCCTCCACGTGTAGTCAGTAGTATTTGGAACCGCTGTTTGATATGTCTTATGCTGCTGAAAATAAATTCTGTTTTTATGCTTATCAAGCGTGCTATTTAGTTCTGACATTTTTGTGATCGACGGTGTTATACGTGGCATCCACAAAGCAAGTTTTTTTTATGATAAACTGTACATCAGCCCTTCCAGATCTAAACAAGCAATCGTTTTGTTCTGCTCGATCTAAAATAAGAGTATGTTTTACTCCGCGAAATTCTTTATCATGATCGCGACCAAAGCCGAAAATCATACTTAGTGGAAGAATCATTGTAATTTGACGTGATCATGCTGCAAGTTTTCTTCGCCTAGCAAAGCCTTAGTTATAACGTGGATTTCTCACGTCAAGTGTGTAAAGAAGCAAATTTAACATCGCATTACCGTTTGCATCTGCAGCTGGTGGTGTTATATTTAGATTATTAAAAACTGCTATAACAGAAACTCTTGTAGCGTTTGCATTAGCACCTGCAGCAGGTGCGGCAATATCTAGAACAGCAGCATTAGCAATGAGAAAATTTCTCACAATTACAGAAATTGCATCAGCATCAGCTCCATGTACTATAGCGCCTCTCTTTAAAAATTCTGTTGATTCAGCTATACCCAGTCCAGTATCTTTAAACAACATCATGTTGGTTGCTGTTGATCTCGAGTAATCGTCGGAAAACGAAATAATATTTAAAATTGTACTTGCAACTTGTAGATGACCTGAAATATCTTCTATAGTTTGATTGGCCAGTTGATATCTAGCACTTTTGAATAAACTCCAGCCGTTATTTATAAGAGCTCTTTCTGCTCCAACTGCAATTGCAGCAGGTGGATTGGCTACTGTCATAATCTGACCGCGTACTTCTAACATAGCCTTATGTGGCAGTAGAAATACGTCTTCGTCTCTGGTGTTAAAGGTTCTAATACCAGCTTTATTTGGTTCGTTAGAATTCTCATCGAGATACTCAACATACTCAAATTCTGTCATATCGTTGTCGATGTCATGAGTTTCTGTTAACTCGAGATAATTTTTAACAGACATTTTATTTATTAGATTATATAAAATTTTATTGCGGCACTGTTACTTAGATATTAATTTTTGTATGATCTGTTCGCCCTTTGGTGATAATAATTTTATTTGTTGTTGTTATCATAGCTTGTTGAGTTTCTTTTGTTTTAGCGATTTCTGAGATAGCTTGTTTTATTTCAGATGCAGTCGGTGGATCTCCTTTTATTTTATCAGCTATTTTTTGTCCCACCGCAGTCCCAGCGGCAGATGCAGCCCCAGTTGCAAAAGCTTTACCAGCGTCAATAGCAATTGGTGCAACTTTACGCGCTATACCCGGAACATTTTCGATAACTTTAGTGAATATATTTCCAAAAAATCCTCCTACTATTTTTCTTCGATAAATTTTTTTTCTTTGTTTCATTATATCTGATGTACGAAATCCTACTGCGGTTACTGATAATATAGTGCCTTTTAACAATCGAGGTAAGATACAAGATTCTGGTAGGTCAGTGAATGATTATGTTAAATAATCAGGTGATGTATTTACTGGGACTGTTATTATGAACAAAAATAAAATTAAAGATCTTGGATATCCAACTACTGATAATGATGCTACAACAAAAAGATATGTTGACGATCAAGAATCAAAGTATGTGTCAGTCAATGTTGGTATGATGCGTGCATTTCTAAACATGAACCATAAAAATATTACTTACCTCAGAACACCAGAGTCTAATTTTGATGCTGCAACAAAGAAATACGTCGATGATCAGGACGTTCCAATCATTAATGAAATAACTGCGCTCAAAAATGAATTTCTTGGTCATGTGAACACGTTTTTAAGTTATCCCAGAAACATAAACAAACTCAAAAATGAATTTTTTGGAAATCCATCAAATGTTGACATTACACTCGCTAATATTAACACAAAACGTAATGATATTAACATAAAACACAATGATATTATTAGGGAAATTCCTAGTATTGTTGAGAAAACAAGTATGATTAAAATTCCTCACAAACAGATTAAAAATATTGTGTATACTGTTGCTTCTGGGTCTGGTGATTGGAGGCAGCAAAATAATTCTATCAAATACACTTCAGAAGTTACTGGTATGTATCGATTCACAGTGATTAGCATTGAAAATTTTAAAATATTAATCAGATTTCCATTGCGTAATTTGAATACGTCTTTTGGAACTGTATCTATAGTAATATTTAAAGGTATTGAAGTAGAATTTATACTTGAACTGGTTAATACAATTCTAGTTCATGCCGATTATTATTGGTATTTGGAATTTGTAGCTGAATTATAATAATTACCTACTACTTAGTCAATCCTGGGATTATGTAAATAAAATACTATAAAGAAAAGAAGTATAGTTGATTTCAATCATATTTGAAAAGATATTCCAGTACAGGATGTGGACGCACTAAAACAATACTACAAATATTATCATAAAAAACTTTGGTGAGTAAAAAATGTTACAAATACTACAACAAAATCCTTTGAGTAATATCATATCTGCCGTTGTTAATGACCAGTTGTGGTATTATTTTAAGTGGGGTATCATTAAATCCGTTTTTATTAATCATATCTGGTATAGGTTTCTCTCTTTCAACAGCGTGTAAAAATGTTGAGCCTAGACTCGCAACTTAAATAAATAGTTGCCAAGCGGCTAGTATCACCTATAAAAAATGACTCGATCAGATACGATCTTACTTGCGTGGTATAAAATATAAGATGGACGATTTAATACGCGAGTTCCGTATTATTGATAGCATGTTAACAGATATTTTACCAATTAGGGTTAGCAAATATGAAAAATATTATCAAAAAAGTATGATATACTGTAGAAATATTATCTAAACTAAACTTAAAATATAATATCACTTGCCTGATTCTCCTGTTGTATCCTCTCTCTTGAAAGCCTGTTTCCGCAATGACTATGAGAGAATTGAACGGCTTTATATACCAGTGATTTAGAATGTTCTCGAGAATCACGTGATTGAGTCTGATACATCATTTTACCTATCTCTCCCTTGAAAGTTCAGCGACCGCAATGACTACTACCTTATATGGTAATGATTTGGAAGATTGAGTCTGACAAAGGTATTTTACCTATCTTCTAGTAAATTCTGGAAGATCACGTGATCTCCGTATGACTTATACAACATTACTAAAACATTTTACTTGGCTCGGTATCCATCTGTTACATAATTTAGTTCTTCGCGCAATTATTGATTACGTTACCTAGTTATTTTGCAACAGGTGTTCTATAGTTTGGATCTTAGCGTGATTATTGATTAAATTACCTAGGTATTTTGTATAGTTATAGACTTTAGATTTTGTGTAGGGGTTGGGTTTTTAAGGTCTCTCATAGAGGTAATTTATATTTGTTTGAAGGATTGGAGGGTGTGAAAAAAGGATATTTGGGCTCACATCCTCCTTTTCCTTAAAAAAATACATCTGCCTCTTGACCAGTTTTTTGTGTATTTAAATAATCTTTGGCTTTGGATTTTGTGTAGGGTTTGGGTTTTTAAAACTTGACTATGCTCTCTATACGATGATATTGATTAGGTAGCAGATGTTAACAAGTAAGGTATACATGTTCTAGCTTGGCTGGTTCTATAGATGATATTGATTAGATAACTGATGTTACCAAGTAAGGTATACGTGTTATGAGCTAGGATCTGTTTTACAATTGTATGTGTATATCATTGGGGTGAGAGTTTTGGACAAAGAGAAGTGGTCATTTTGTATTTGTTTGGAGGTCTGGAGGGTGTGGGATAGGGGTCGTTGATGTGAAATCGGCCTTTTGTATTACTACTTTGTATACAGAATTGCTTCGTTCTTATTATCATGCAGAATTAATTACGTGTATATTGGCATTTAATAGAAGAATCTTTTTTAGATACATTTTTCATCTCTTTAAGAAGGAATGTGTTTTGGATATCTGTAGATGTATCAAATGTATAGTGTCGGTTTATTTACGTCATTTATGTTAATAACATTTATATTTTAAATTCTTTTATGCAGAGGATAAATTTAGTTGTTGTAAATGTAGATATTCTTTATTTATAGGATTATCATTGATAAACCAAGGTCGATTGCCTAGGTAAAGTCAACATATATTATTATTATTAATTCAATGCCAGATTAGTAACATAGAAAGAGGTAGAGGAAAATATTATTATTCATTCAATGCTATATTTGTAGAATCATAGAAAGAGGTAGAGGAAATTGTGATTTACTTAAAACCGTTCGTTAGAATAGAAGAGTGGGAAATATTAATTCCAAACAGTCAATACTTTGATGAATATGTGAACATTTAAATAATTGTTTTGGATTAGGTATAACATTCATGGGCTTCATTGCTATTCATATTTCACGAAATTACCTTGAAGTAAAAGAGTTTACATTTAGAAATGAGTCTTCAGAGGTGTTTGCACATTTGCTCAGAAACAAACTAGAACCTTCATTCGATATTCTGCTAGACGTAACAACAAACAGATACGCTTTACAAATATAAATCAATCACTCTTGCACCATCCGTCCTATTTGCATGTAATTGTTTCTGCAAATATTGAATCCAATTTCCTTGTTCAGAATACAGTCCTTCCAGTTTGAGTTTGTAAAACAGAATTAAGATGATATCACCACCGAACAAAAATGATCAAGTTCAAATGAATATTTATGATTTCAATAATAAAATCTTGATCCATGCTATTTCCTTATAACTATTTACTGACCCAGTTCGGTCTTTAATTTGATCTAATGTAAGATAGATTCCTTATTCAATTTAGCTTGTTTTAAACGATGTTATTGATCCGTGAGAGTGGTTTATGTCCACATTTGACTTCTGACTCTGACTTCCAAAGAGTCAGTAGTAACTTTGGGTTTAAAACCATGTAACATTTATGTATATGCATCACTTGTAACTAATATAGGCTAATATTTTACAATTATATATATATATATATATATATATATATATATATATATATATATATATATATATATATATATATATATATATATATATATATATATATATATATATATATATATATATATATATAGTCCCTTAAATATCCTCTTTAAATGCAATTAAATACGTTTATAAAGTTATATGCATCAAAAACACAAATAGAGAGAATTTATCCCCAACATCTGGTTTAAGAGATACATTGTATTCAGAAAGAAGCTCAGAGATATTTAAGACTTCAAACGGATGTACAATTTACGCAAAAAAAACAAAACAACAACCAGAACCAAACAAAAGCAACCACACCCAAACCAAACCACTTAAAAAACTAGACATTGTTATTAGATAATGTAGACCTGAAATTGAATGAATAGATTGTTTCGAGTTCTGCATGTGCACACCTGTCCATGATGACAGATAAATAAACGAAGATTCATTCACTAAACGGAATTATAAAAATCAGCACTGAATTCGGATGATCGCTGTATTTGAATAAGTATATGTTATGAAGCCTCAAACAATCTCTGAAAAACGTAGATTTTGCGTGTGAGTTGTTTGCAAACATAACACCCCACGTAAGGTGTAACATATATTCCGCTGTTTACTATACAGCTTCATTTCTTAAAACTGTTCATGCATGTATTTGACAATAAGGAGAACACTAAATACATATTTGACAACGTTTACGTGATCAATGCGTATAATAAACCAGATAATCAGATTTCATATAATTTGCAATCATGCGCAGTGATTCAAGCAAAGTTTAATGCGCACTGCTATTTTCCCCAGAATATCTAGGGTTTAAGGCCGTGGTAGGTCGATGCGAAATGGAGTTGTTTATCTTTTATCCTTCTTTATGATTTCATTAGTTGATTGGTTTGATGTTACATCACTTCTAACAGCTAATGCAGATGCAAAAGGAAATAACTGTTTTAAAGGACATTGACGCAGGCGACCCGATGAGTTAATGTGAATTTAAGGGAAAATAAAAGTTGTAAGAAAGGGCGTTCAATAAAAATACGTTAATTCTGAAGTAAATATGATTTTGCATTTAGCAAATTTATTTCGACCTGTGGCGGTTTTATGGTTAGACAAGCGAATATTTATGAATTCACTGATACACTATTGTACTCTACCAATTTGTTAGATACATTTGGTCATAGCATTCATTTGTCGTAGCATTTATGGTAGGCTTTTATCTGTCAAAACCGATTGAGCGATATTGTGACCTATAGATGTATGCCAAATCAAGTGTTTCGCTGAAAATCATGTACCCTTTGCAGGTTCTTGTATTCCAGTGTGGTCGAAATGGGACATTTAATTTGATGATTGAAATGGGAGTTAAATATGTGCTAGTTAAGCTATGTGATTGCGTAAACGTATCTTATTAGCCAGTGAACTTACATCATTTTGACCAGAAAATGTGATGGTTAGATCCTCGCGATTTATGCATGTGATACATGTATCCATGACAAAAGATGCCTGCTTCAATTCATTTCCTTTGCTCTCAGCAATTACCAAAGATTCCACAGTGTTTGAGCATACCATGATTTCTGATTTGCTACCATTGATTTTAAGACGTTTACTTTCTTAAGCAGTTTCCCATTTGGTAAATATAGTCTGAATGTTCATATCTTAGTCTTATGTCATTATCTGATCATCAGTATAAATTATGCCTCTCCTCTTTCAATTTCACTGACGGCATCCATTTCAATTATGATAATTAGTGACCTCAAGCAAAATCCTTGATGTACACCAACAAGGATTTCACATCCTACTGTACGTACCACACGGTCTCTTTGAATCACAGAAAATATTATTCCAGTTTTGAATTCATTATGACTTCCAATAAATATCTTAATCCAAGAATTTGGCAGAGAACGTTTGTATTTCCAGTGAAAAGAATAGCTTGAATTTAACATTTTCAAGAAATTAAAATTCAACCCAAACTGGTCAAAGCATAATAAATCTTAATATGTCAAGTGTTTTAAGCCCAAATGACAAAACCGTTATCAAGACTTTAGATACACGACTAATTAAGACACAAATCAGTTTCCTGGACGACAAATTTATTTAACAAAATAACAATACATATATAGAAAACGGCACATCAAAATATATGAAATTGCCTTGTTTAAAGTTTATGTAATTGAAGGTTTAATAATATTAAAACATGCTTTCAGTTAAAACACTGACCTTTTGTGTCAAAGAACCTATTTGGTATTCGTTTGATAAATGATGTCAAAATATATTCCTTCATTAAATATTCATGTGCCTAATCTATGCTTTAACTGCAACATTAAAATGGCAGAAATATTTGGCTCATTTATTTGGTTTCACATGCATACATCCTAAGATTCTATTTCATTTGAGTATTACCAAAGTTTCGATTTCAAGCTTTCATCACTTAAACCCATCTTTAATAAATAATGTGAGGTAGGAACGCAAACGATATTGAATGAAATGGGGATAATTGATTTGATCTTGTTGATAGTTTGCAACATCATGTAATATATCGCGCAATTAGTCAGTAGATATAGATTTAGACATGGTGTAGATATTATAAGAATAAGGAAACGAGACAAAGGAGATTTCAAAGAGGTTCACACGAAGGTCAATGTTTTATTCTTTCTTCCTGCATTAAAATCATTAAATGGAAGAATAAAAATACAACAATTTAGAACCTTTAAAGATTATAAAGGACAAATTAATATTATATTTTGCTGGAGTATCTGCTTTGTCAAATTTAAATTTAGTAAGAAAAGAATAATATTGATGTTTCGGATGGAACACCGACAGACGTGAATAGTAATCAAAGACTTTATATGTATGTAATTGTTGCTATCAAAATCTATTGGATTACTGACAGTAATCAAGGAGCGTATATATTGAAATAAAGAAACACAATATCTGTATAGGTACACATAAGGAAACATACATATATAAACATGGAAATAGAGAGATGGATAGATATTTCCTCAGTTCTGATGAAAGCTGCACAAGTTAGCTTAAATATGTGAGACAAAGATGGCGACTGATCCGTTGCCTATTCATGGATTCATATATCAAACGGTGAATCTCGCTGTCATAGTGTATATGATAAATGCTTTTAATGATACGGGAATATGTTGTCCAAGAAAGGAAATTTTTATCTTTTATCTTTTGTGTCCAATATATTGCAAAACATCTCTTTCAAAGCGATATAAACACCGTAGTTCAATATATATATATATATATATATATATATATATATATATATATATATATATATATATATATATATATATATATATATATATATATATATATATATATATATATATATATATATATTAGGAGAGTGTGTTCCCCACGGTGGAAAACCAGGAGAAAACAAATCAGAATATCTTATTGGAATATCGTGCTGTCACTAGTTTCAACGATATTTTATAATGTAGATACCTGACACAATAGATGAAAAAGACAATACATAAAATTTAACAGTTATAATCGTCAAATACTTGGTTTTTGTAGAACTATGTTCCGTGTTAGTCAATTATTCTATTACAAAATCAGTTGTCAAACCTGATTTTTATTCAGCT
Source organism: Potamilus streckersoni (assembly GCA_016746295.1). NCBI lineage: Eukaryota > Metazoa > Mollusca > Bivalvia > Unionida > Unionidae > Potamilus > Potamilus streckersoni. Next base: position 915,452 of record JAEAOA010001447.1, read on the forward strand.
ATGGTTATTAGTCATTAAAGGAAAAGGTGAAGAATGTAACAATAACACTGCTGCGTTTCTCAACCGCTGGATAAGGTACCAAAAACTGCGTAAACTTTCGACACAGATCAGTATAGATTATTAGAAGTAAAGAAAATAACGTGTAGAATTTTCTGTTGTTGGTGTTTCTGATATTGTTTGTATACGTCATCATAAGGACTTACATACTTAATCAAAGTCTATGGCATATAACATCCGATCTTTCGAACTTATTAGAAAAAATCAATTCCTTGCTTACATGTCCTTTTACTGTATAAAGAATTAGCCGCGTATTCCTTATCGGTAATTAGGTAAAATGAAGGATATAGTGAAAAATACACTTCTGAATATGATAAATAACTCTATTTTAATCAAACAAAAGACTTTCGGAACTACATTATTTTACACCACGAACAGTTCTGTCCCATTTGATATAATTATATCAAAGCACAGATGTAAATAATTCATACAACAAGACTTAGTCTTAAGTTGTTATATATCAGTTAATGGAATCAAGAATATACGTTTCAAAAGAAAATTACTCGAAATAATTTGAGTTTTTGGCAAGAAAATCAAAGTCATCAAATATTGCTTCGTTAGAAGTTTCCATTACATATGTATGAATTATAGGTGTATGTCTTGTAAGGAAGCATATTTTCACTAAATTTGAGGACAATATTGATTTGCATATGATGCACACAGAATCAATAGCCAGATCTGGATATGCCTCTATTATTGCGTACAATTCACAGTTATTCTCATCATCAATATTGTTCGTAATTCATGGACGCAATATTATTCCCAGCTGTCGGGGACACGAAAACAGAATTATAATGGTCGTAAAATATAACATAAATATTTGATTGGTCTGTGGAAAAATCCTCAAGATTCATTTTATAAAATATAACTAAGATTAAATTAAAGCAACCGAAACATAATTGAGAAATACAAACTGATATATATATATATATATATATATATATATATATATATATATATATATATATATATATATATATATATATATATATCAATAAACTGATAAATACTTCATCCCTAGTTTTTCTTCACATTTATGTCATAATTAGTGCACGTTACATACAGCGTTTGCTGTATATTTTTGTACATGTCAACACAGTTTTATTACACCACAGTTGTATTCGACTGGTCCAAATAAGGATTTTCAATCTGTTTGTTTTTCCGGAACAGCTTTTGATAATATTTCTATACAAACTGGTTTCCTCATTTCAATTGATGCCACAAGAACACTGGAGAAAAGGGTCGACTACGACAAACAGTGGTTACATATGTCGCATTACGGTCAGTTAACCATGTATAACATTCTTGGAGTACTAACCTAAATTTAAAATTTGACTGCATTGCATCACACCTCTAGGAACAGAATGTTTTAAATGTCAATCTATAAGAGTAAATAAAGTCACCTCTCATATGTGAAAAGGTCGACAAATGCTGGTCTCCCAATGACAGAAATGTATCTAAACAAAACAGTCTTCTAATACTAATAAACACATCAACACCTTTAATATAGATTTAAGTAAACATTCTTTCCAGTAATTCCCCCTTCTCATGATTGTCAGTGAACTGCGATACAATATTTTCTGTCTTATCCAATACTGCCGCAATGGTAAAGTTGATAGCGGAAATGATACACCTTTCGCTGGATCCTTGATCCTAGTGAACTATGTGACATCGCACAATAGTTTCCGTTACAGGTATAGTGTTGGAAAAGGATGCTGTTAGTGTCAAAGTTTATATTGAACTAGTTCAAAAATGACAGTATATGTACAAACGATTAAGAAGAAATTATAAGAAAAAATTGCTATATACTACTACTACTACTACTACTACTACTACTATCGTGTGCTGAAAAATGGAATTGAACCCTACAACAACAACTACTACGGCTACTACTAATAATAATATCGATTATCAATTATTATTCGAAATCCTTTAATTAGAAATCCACTCCCCCAACATATTAAAATATTATTATTCGAAATCCTTTAATTAGAAATCCACTCCCCCAACACATTAGAATATTGCTCTTCTATACAAATTGGTAAAGGAAAAGATTAAAGAGAATTGTTGAAGGACATTTAACATTTGGAAAATGTATTAAAACAAATTTTTGTGTATTGAGTTCGGGTGTGCTAGAAAATTTGAAACTTTGGCTTGAATAAATAACAAAAGAAAAGTTAATAACATGAATTTAAGACCCAAAAGTAAATGCAAAGAAGAAAAAGATAAAAACAAAATGATTTTGTGACTTGGAAAAAAGTCATTATATGATTTACCAAAAAAAAGTGAACGATGATTCAGGGCAATCAGTCACTGATTATTTTAAAAGTGTGAATGAAATGAAAACTTTCTATGATACATTAAGTTGTAAACAAGACAATAATACAAAAAAGAAAAAAGATTGGATAAAACACTTAATAGATTTGAGATTTCTAAATTGACACAATATGAATTGAAACTTGTAGCTGGTGAAATAATTATTTCAGAAGATTCAAAATGCCTAAAGAACTTGGGTAGTGATGGATTCACTTTTGGATTTTATACATTCTTTTGGAAGGATTGAGAACAGTTTTTGATAAATTCGAAAATCAATGATTTATGAAAGAAACTTAATCCGTAACATAGATTTTATGAAATTATCACATTATTCTCAAATTAAATTAAATGTAGATACAAAAAATAAAGAAAAATAAATGTTTGGAAAATTTGGAGGTCTAACTGTTTGTTAATTATTTCATATAAGATAAAATCATCAACAATAACTAAAATAATAATGTTTAAAATACATATTTGAATCTGACATGAGCTTAACAGCTGCTTGGACAACGTTATATATATATATATATATATATATATATATATATATATATATATATATATATATATATATATATATATATATATATATATATATATATATTGACAGAATTCGTCACACATTAAATATAGAGACTGATAGGCATGTTGGAAATTAACGAAAGCAAAATGGCTCACGTAGAAATAATATGGTCGCATAATGTAAAGAATTATTGTCTTAATTTGTCTCGCTTACAAAACCTTATATTGCTCCATATTACTAGCAAACTAAATTAGGCTTGTATTACCTATTACAAATACCTAGAATGAAGATTAGCAACGGTAAAATACGTTGTTAAATATGTGTATAATGTACTCCTAAGTGCTCATTTTTAACATCTAAAATTTCGTTTATCAGTCCGTGACTTTATGACATTCACGCAATCGTTACTCGTGCGAAGGTTGTTGCTTTTGGTAGTGCCTGAAAAAAGTATGGAAATATCTAGGTAGCCTTCATCTTTTATTTTATCTCCTAAATGGCATATGGTTTATTCAGCCGAAAAATAACATCAGGATGAATCTTATCAGGTAAAATAACATTTCGGGCTACTTGTGGATTTTTATGACATTATGTCACTTTATAATCAAAATTTTTTTAAGCATGCATTCACAATCAAAGAATATAAATGTCACAAAAACGAGTTTGAACAAACTTCACTCATATCTGTTGTGTTGGGTATGTTAGTCCTCACTTTGATATTTGCACACTGCACACTGTATGTAGACACTGAATGTCTTTTAAGAGTTCGCATTAATGGTAGTTTGCTTTGGAAGTATAGTCCTGGTCAGTCCCGTATGCATCGTTGTCATTCACTGAAGTAGTGTATATATGACTATTGACGCGAAGAAGGAAGTAAGATCTTTGCGCATATCCCGATATCGAATGTACTATTGGACGCGCATAACTATTGGACGCGCAGAAAGCCAATCATCGATAAATGGGTCTTATAAAATGCAGTTACGCATACCTTGATATGTGCAGTATACAGCAATCTACATGAAGGATGCATGCTAATATATTTGAAAGATGACATTCTGGTAACATTTTGAAAGGAAATATGGCAGCTAACAAACGGTATCGACCCTCTTCGGGCCTGTTCTCAGACTTACGAAAAGAAAAGACAGAAATCTATGAACCCAGAATCGACAGTGTACAAACCGAGGCTTCTGTTAAATCTTCCTTTGTTCCCAACCCAAAGATTGTCATTTTTGTTATTGTTGGAGTGATCGTGGTTGGCGTTATCGTTGCAGTTGCTGTTGTTCTGATTCAAAATGAAAAGGGTAACAGTGGATCAAGAAACCATAAAGGTATTTCTCTATCTCAATCCGTGTATCTATGTGTGTTAGTACACACACACACACAGATATATATATATATATATATATATATATATATATATATATATATATATATATATATATATATATATATATATATATAGATATATATATATATATATATATATATATATATATATATGCGTGTGTGTGCAACACGGGTAGATTGGAATATTATGAAATGCATGCATAGTATTTAATCCAACATTGCATACATCTATTTTAATAGAACAAACTCTACCATAACCAAATTTTGTACAATTGGCGACATGACCAAGCACATATGCGCAAAAATACAATGCCGGAACTTTGATGTTTGTGCCAGTAAAAAACAGCTTTGAAAAAAATCATTGATCAGCTTCCAACTTGAAACTCTAGTATAAAGAGTGAGAAAGAAAAGATTTATAAATTCAAATTTATGTTCTGTTTCAAAATTTAGCAGAGTATTATTATTAGTATTGAAGCTATGCTAATATCTAATCACCACTTCACAACCTTTATTTGCGAGATTAACAATAGTAAATAATGAAATCAACTTTCTTTGCACGGTTCCAAGCATCGTCATCAACGTAATAATATTTGAGGCAGGTTCGGTGCAAAAAAATTGTTTTCCATATGTTTAAATTCTCTCTCTCTCTCTCTCTCTCTCTCTCTCTCTCTCTCTCTCTCTCTCTCTCTCTCTCTCTCTCTCTCTCTCTCAAACATGATATATCATCTTCATTGAAAGTATTGTCTTGCTTTTTTGACTCATGAGATTCCGCTAATGACGTCGCTAAAGACAGTTTATACATTTTATTTGCTTAAATCCCGCACATAAAGATTGCGGAGAGGTAACTGGAAATGCCATATCGTCCAATCCCATTAAGATACAAAGCTAAAACAAGGAACACACATATAAGCTTGTTATTTCTACAACTTTGATTAATATATGACCTAGTATATTACCATTCCATACCCTAGATTTCTTCACATGTACGGGAGTTTTGCAAGTTTTAAGGTTTGTTATTGTAGAAATTCATGCACTTAAAAGAAAGTAAAGAGTCTTGCAGGAATTAGGACTTTTGTCTAGCTAATAACTTTCCAGATGACCCATTTGTAAAACATTCCTAATGTTAACAAAGTTGAAACAGAGACCTTTAAGCAATGTATCTGACCGTAGCTGTTAATCCACATATCTTTTACAAATCACTCATAGCTGCATGTAGATGGATATTACCATATGTATATGTATGTATATATATATATATATATATATATATATATATATATATATATATATATATATATATATATATATATATATATATATATATATATATATATATATATATATATATATATATATATATATATATATAATCACTAAATAGTTTGAAATAATAACAATATCTATAATTTTAGAAGAAGAGACAATTTGAAGTACTTATTCGTTTTAAATAAAATGTATTTCTTAGTAATCATTTTTCATGTATATTTTAGTTGAAACAATTCACATTGAAATGATATTGTCCTGCAAATAGCACGGAAATGCAGTTAGGGATTGTGTATGCTATACATTGTTATCACATTTACTTTTTTAAAGATAACAACAACTTACTGGGGCTCACAACAGCAAGCTCCACCTTCCATAGCACGAATTCAGAATCCAAAACAACTGTGTTAAGTGCTGGAACAGTTATCACTGAAACAACAGTCAGTACAGATATGACATCTCCTACAACATCAACATCAGTTAGACCGAATTTGACAGGTAACTGACCTAGCTACAATAATGACATATTTATATAAATAATTCAAACATTATTTATAACGGAGATAATTATAGAATAACTCAATTCAACATTTCTTGCTCGTATGCATAGATGACCAGTTCTTCTTGCCTACCTATGAATAAGCCAAGTGCACATAAAACAACACTAAATACAACTGCAATCGATAACCATTAAAAGTATCGAAGGAGAATCGCTCCAGACTAACAGGATTAGAGAAATACCGGTCTAACCAACATCAGGCATCCATGTTTAAATTTTAACATAACAAATTTCAATGAACAAAACGCATGTGTCACACAAAAACGCACAAACACGCACGCACGCACGCACGCACACACGCACGCACGCACACACGCACACACGCACGCACGCACGTACGTACGTACGTACGTACGTACGTACGTACGTATGTATGTATGTATGTATGTATGTATGTATGTATGTATGTATGTATGTATGTATGTATGTATGTATGTATGTATGTATGTATGTATGTATGTATGTATGTATGTGTACTCTTTTTCGATGAATGATTTTGTAATAGTAAAACGTAATTGCAAACCAGTTTCTAATAAATAAATTTTTCATATTGTGGAAAACGATATAACCTTACATTCTTTTCAAGCAAAACAATTATTTATTTGTCCAGAAACAGAATATATGATACATTTTATCGCTTGTGAATGGAATTATATGTTTCATTTGTAACCACAAGTGCTGCATTTTGATTTAATATAGCATGTCATATATTCCCAGACTGCTTATCATACCTTCACCCCGCCCAAAAGGTATACCATGTTTTTTCCATCTTTCTGAACTAAATTTTGAAAAGTTTCATAAAATTTAAATGTTGTGAGCCCTGTGTTTTGCAGCTGATCTAATTGTCAGTCTTGTATTTTATATTTTATAAATATTCATTTGAGTCACTGGATTGATAAAATATGTGCTAATAACTTTTTGTTAACATACAAATTAATGAATATGCTATTTTGCTGCTGGGTGAATACATTTTTGAGAGAGAGAGAGAGAGAGAGAGAGAGAGAGAGAGAGAGAGAGAGAGAGAGAGAGAGAGAGAGAGAGAGAGAGAGAGAGAGAGAGAGAGAGAGAGAGAGAGAGAGAGAGAGAGAGAGAGAGAGAGAGAGAGAGAGAGAGAGAGAGAGAGAGAGAGATGACCCAAACATTTATTATTTCTCAGCAACTCAAAAGTTTCAATTGCCAACTTGCCGTGCAGTATGAATGAAGATATATATTTTCGATCAGTGATGCGTGTTTGCAATTTTTGTTTCGAAATAGCAAATATGAAACTTTTACAGTCATATATTTGTGATATAGTCATTAGGAATTATATCATGTATCATTCTTTTTCAAGTTTTAATACACAAGATAACTTCCTTTTGATAAAAAAAAACTATTTTAAATTGACCCAGAAAGCTAAAAGTAATGCTGGAAGCAAGAAGTCGAGAAGAAATGTGCCATTTTAAAGAAAGATATTTGCCTTGTTGACTCGTATGAAATAGTAAAGTGCACACGTATTATCAAACTAGCTATGTAATTCCATCTACTTCAAAAAGTATGTACAGTTATAATTATGTATTGATTGATGTGTCTCTTAATTTTTACTCGCAAATACACTCATGGTTTTTTTTGTCTCAGTAATGATGTTTTGGCCTGAACTTTGTATACTCAATAGAGGTATCGAAATATGTTCCACTCTTGTGTGCATATTATTAATAGTTAATTTAAGCGAAAATAAAACAAAACAACAGCCAGAGTTTGTGCTGTTTTCTGCGATTGCTGCCTCCATTATCTCAAGATATTCCGTCGTATTCCTTCTCTAAGTCGACGCAGTGTACATGACTTGTTTATGTCGTACAATTAAAATTTACGAGCAAGTAAGATCAAACAGTTTGATGTTATAAATAACATAATTTGTAGTTTTATTTTTCAAAGATAATATTTTATGAAACTAAAGAGTATATAGTAAATTTAGAGGAGACATACAGTTCGTACGCTGGACATCAATTCACTACAAAAATAATTGTTAACAAGCGTCAACAGACAATTCATAGATTAATCGCATTCCTTATAATGGCGTAGTCATAGACACGTCGAAAGATTTAGGCCCTATATAGGCGGTTCATTATTATATCTGGGGATGCGTTTGATTACTTTAACTGCAGATAATGCTTAAGTATAATATTTTTTGATTTCAGGTATATGGTCAGACTGGGGACCATGGACTTCTTGTGCCGTAACATGTGGTACCGGAATTCAGACAAGGTATAGGGCGTGTCAAAGGAACAGCAGCAGCACTAGTGACTGTTCTGGAGAATATGTTGAACAGGCATTATGCTTCACTAGTACATGCCCTAGTAGGTCAGAATTTTTATAATTAATGAACTTCTACATTGAGACCTCTTATCTCAGTGTGTGCCATTACATTTCTTATCTAGGTGTGTGATATAATTAGTGAATAATCAATCTTCTAAATATATATATATATATATATATATATATATATATATATATATATATATATATATATATATATATATATATATATATATATATATATATATAATAGAAGTACATTTCGTTCCCATCAGGAATCGAACCAATGCCGTAGGTAAAGACGCTTGTTGTCTTCCTCGAATAAACCAGAGTAAATTTTTGCAATTTTTATAATTGTCCTGTTGAACTCTTCTTCAAGTATAACAAATAAGAAGGCATTGTGTCACGCGTTGATCAAAATTGAATTCAAAGATAATAAATCTTTGTAACAGGACAGGAATATCAACAAATATATTTACCGTTCGAACACAGACCATACAATAATTATCAGAACGCAATTGACTACAATGGTTCATGGTACTCATTTCTTCCAAACAACATTTAAAATATCCTTCAATAATATGAAAACATATTTTTGTGCCAGATTTATGGGCCATGGGAATCGCTATAATAATAATAATAATAATAATAATAATAATAATAATAATAATAATAATAATAATAATAATAATAATAATAATAATAATAATAATAATAATAAATAAAAAAATAAATAAATAAATAAATAAATAAAAAATAATACTCCACTTTAGAAAGTTTGATTTGCCAAAGGTATCCAATGTAAGAAAGAAATTACATTTCAGACACTGGAAGTGTAAGTATTGTTCTGTGTATGTCGTCAGTTAAAGGATTATGCGTGTGTGAAACGTTAAAATAAAAATATTCAGTTTCAAGGCAAATTACTAAGAAAAATGTTGTGTGAATTCAAGGGACAAAGGTTTACGATACTTGACAAATATAATTAGATTATATATCAGTGGGACCTAATTATATCTGCATCTTTTGTGAATAGAGCTAATGGATTTGTCTAAAAATACAACATATTCATCGAGAATTGATTTTACATAATACTATGGCAAATGTAGAAAACCACCTGATGTATAGCTAGAAATGCAAAGTAACTATATTTAATTATGAGAACAATTTGATACTTTTATAGGAACACTTAGCAAAACGGTTATCCTGTCATCCAATACCGTATGTGTGAATAGACGCTTACATAAAGTAAATGTATATCGATCTACACCAAATTGATCATATAAATCAGATGAACAAGTAGCTGGAAGCAGTAATTGATGCATCTACCATCAAGCATTAATTCACCAGCACCCTCATTTACTTTGTCTTAAGCTCCCCACAAGAATGGTACATAGATTGGCTTGCTTATACGCAATGTACTAATTGAATAACATTTGTTTGAAAGCATATTGAATAAGGCCATTTTCCCCTCCCACATTCAGCATAGATAAATTAACGAGTCAGTTCCATGAATCACGGTTTTGATAAGAGACATATTATTCAAAATCTACTGGTCTTAATCTGAAACCGCTCGTTTCAGATCTTGGTCATAGTCTAGACTCTATGTTTTTTCTCACAATAAATTGTAATGCTGTTCAAATATTAATAACGTTGCTAAATATAACCGTCTTCATTTTGATTACAGCTTATGGGAAGTGGACTACCTGGTCATCATGGAGTTCATGTGATCTATCATGCGGCAATGGAACACAGTCGAGGATAAGATCCTGTGCGATAAGTGCGATAAATGATCTTGACTGTGTGGGTGATGAGCGTCAGAGTCAAGGGTGTAATATATACAGATGTCCTGGTAATAATTCTGTAATTGTAAAACTTTTATATTCCACACCAGAAAGCATACGATCAGAAGGAAGACAAGTTTTGTAGGGTTTCTATAAGGTGTATTTGTTTCATATAGTTGAAAATCCACAGAATCATTTAAATTCACATTTAAATACAAATAAATTGTACAAAGTATGAGAATCTCATATCTTTATGGTTCTATAGACAGCAATTTATATTTCTTCAAAAGAATACTAATCTTAGATGTATTTATGGCATATTGGTGGCTTTATGTCAGGCTATGCCTGCTTACGTAAGTAACAGTAGTGCCTGTGGTTGTTGACCTAGAGTGAACAGCTGCACCTGGCGCCATCAAAAAGTCATTTCAGATGTCCCAGGAGTCAAGCAGGTATGTAAAGACAGAGTCCAAGAGATGGTTGGACATCACAGCGCATCATCTCAGATGGCTATACACTGTATCAGGACGTATTCAAAGACGTCTCACTGTAGTTTGTGCCACTGTCATTATACAGGCTTGGACGAGAAGGTCAAAACGAGATTGGGCAACTTTCTTTTACTAAACTCAAACTCACTCATAAGTATTGACATTACCCTAATTCCCAACTAGATAATCTCAATACACGTGGGAATGGGCGAGCAGCGCAACAACAAATATGGATACAATGGTAACTGTAACTGCAGATCAGCAAACAGGTGGTTTAGAACAAAGGAATCCTTTTTACGGAATCGATGCAGCGGTGGAATTCAGCAATCTCAAGGGTGAGAGAGCAACCAAACCAATTCAAGGATTAAACTGCTTGACTATTGAGCACGAGTAAGTGTCGAGAAAAGGTGTATTAAACATTGCCAGCTTCACCTTACAAATGGCCAGCATACCGCGACGGACTGGGGAGCCCCCTTAGCGGTGGAACACCTAATATGAAGACGTAAGTGACGCAGCTCGCCAATGTAGCATCAGACATGAGCACAAAATACACAGTTCACCAACAGATAAACCAGAGAGAAGAAAAGTTCTGGTTGGTAGAGAACACGCCAGTTGTAACATCTAGATAACATCCCTGAGCGAAAGTCGCCTAACTGAGGGAGATGGGACTTACAAAAGTAGGAGCTGAAGTACAGAAGAGCGCAAAAAGGCTGATTCTGGGTTTGCCATCCAATTACACTAGGTAACAAGGTCACAAATCTCTGAGAGAGAGAGAGAGAGAGAGAGAGAGAGAGAGAGAGAGAGAGAGAGAGAGAGAGAGAGAGAGAGAGAGAGAGAGAGAGCTTTGCACATTATGTTCGTATTGAATTAATAATAATCGATTTTTGAACATTGAACATTATAGGAGAGAGAGAGAGAGAGAGAGAGAGAGAGAGAGAGAGAGAGAGAGAGAGAGAGAGAGAGAGAGAGAGAGAGAGAGAGAGAGAGAGCTTTGCACATTATGTTCGTATTGAATTAATAATAATCGATTTTTGAACATTGAACATTATAGGAGAGAGAGAGAGAGAGAGAGAGAGAGAGAGAGAGAGAGAGAGAGAGAGAGAGAGAGAGAGAGAGAGAGAGAGAGAGAGAGAGAGAGAAGCAGACGATCACAAGTCAAAGCTGTGTATAACATGTTTAATATCTCCCAAAAATTTGTTGAAGAACTGTGCAGGTCAACTAGAAGCAATCAATATAACCTCCAAGAAGAGCGACAAAAACTGGGTATCTTTCAAAAACAATGAATTCTCACCTTCATCCACACCTCTCAGTCCCACTACACGTAATTATGGTACCACGCAAAGACTTTTCGAATGAAAAAATCGGCTTGAAAATCATTTTGAAAGGCAGCTCTTCTGCATCAAATATAACTGTTAATACAAATTCAGAGACATGTAAAAATTCGTGGTCAAGCAATAAGGCAGACAAGGTTCAGCACGAATGATATAAAAATCGTCGACTGGCAGGCCAAGTGATTAGAATTTCAGACGATTGACTACAAAATAAGATCTGTTAAGGTGTGATGAAGGAAGAAAAGGCGTTCTCACGGTGTACAAAACGAACGCTTAAAGATCCACACGTCATTTTTGAAAGACATCAATAATGAATACGTGTCTTGGCAATGTCTCGCACAGTTTCCCCTACATGGAGCAATCTCATCCATTATAGATTAACAGAGTTTGAACTTAGAAAATATCAGAGGAAGTGCAGAAGTGCGTGCATCATAATTCTCTAAATTGCAACTCATACTTTATAGACCAAGAAAAACTAAGGCGGCATCTCCTGTAAGAGTGTGTCACAATTCAGAGCATAAATTACTTTGATAATCTTATTCAACAAACCAGACTTTGATCAAATTTTTGTCTTCGAACTTAAAGGACTAATAGCAAGTAAGGTGAAAATGAACATATAAATGATTATTTGCATTGCAAATAAACTCTGGTGCATAGTGTAAACAAATATAGAAAATATGCAACAAAATCCTTTTTTTGCAAACGCTAACTCTTCAAGTGGACATAGCAAGATGCATTAGATAATTACAATGATACAAAGCTAGACAAATGAGCATTCTTGTATTTATATATTGTATTTATTTATACTCCAGCATGTTATAAATTATAATTTGAATGGAAATCGTGTCACCACGTGTGTGTACTTTTGCAGACTGTGCACGAAGCTGTACAAGCGGCAGTCTAAATGCTGATTGCGATAGATGTGAATGTGTCACCACTATCATCAGCCGTGTTGTGGATATAGACAAGTTTCCGCTGTCAGGGGTAGTGATTGTCGAGTCAGCGACACCTTACAAGACTCTTGCAGAATCAGACAGTGCAGGGTCGTTTACTTTGAACTCAACCTGCTCTGGGACAGAGATACTGCTCAGAAAGGAAAACTGCAATGATAAAAAGCTCAATATCTCTGTTAATAACACGGTGATTACCATGGACCGTATTGGTAAGTATAAACCCATCAATTATGGTAAAGTTAAATACTATTACTCTTTCCTTACCGTAGTGTTTGAAAAGTTAGAGCTATATGTCCTTCCTAACAGTGCTAAAAAAAGAATTAGTCAACAATTTCCTAAATGGAAGGTACTTATGATATAATACGGTTTATCACATAGTAAGTATATTACTCCTATTTTTATATTTTTATAATGCTAAACATTAAAATATCACTTTATGAGATTGTGATTGGTCCAATAAGCCCATGCAATTGCCCAGTATATCTTTACTGATTAGATGCGATCGTAAGAAAATATGTTTAAAATCACATAGTGGACATTTGTGTTTCCAATGATTATTTTTGGCCGCCATTTTTTGAATCGACTCACAATAAGAAATGTTGGAAAAATAGTCTCGTCTGTTTCAACATAGATAATTTACTCCACAGGTTTTTTTATGTACTGTATAACTTAATATATAAAATGACTCAAACCCAAAAGACAAATTCAATAACAAGTCAAACTTCGTTTATTGCTTGTGTGGGGTGGGAGATGAGGTAGGTGCTACATCTGCAGCATGGATTCCACCCTATACACATCCATGGCTTAAATGTTCACTTACAGAAGTAAGTAAACTCACCTCTTTTCACAGATGAATGTTGACATAAATCATTCTTTAGACGGACAGACGCTTATCCAACCACAGCATATTTACGCGGTAAATCTGTGATGCAAATCCGAGTCAAAATGAAATTTGTTTGATTTTTCTGTTGTCTATTGTTCCAAAATCACACATTGCAATAATCCGGCCACAAACACATTACATTAAATATTACACTTATGCATCCCTAAACCTTCTTTCACATGAATTTCGCAATATGAATATAAGACTTAGTTGTGAAGCGACACTTTAAGTTTACACAAATATTGATCGTCAACTGCACTAGTAGGGATACTGAATGAAACGATGCGACATCACACAAACATATTAGATAGTATGTGTTGAGAAAATGATTTTGTCTGTATATAAATATTGTTTAATCGGAAATTTATATTTTGTAAGAAAAAGTATAATCTACTTTTAAGCGTCAGTAAAACTTCAGTTTTCGTTGGGACTAGTATTTTACGCACAACAAATGAAAGTTACATCGTCAGTCAGAATGAACAAAATTATTGGTTGTTTTTTCCGTTTACATAATTTCTACCGAAATAAATACTTTGTGGTAAAAAGAACCTCAAATGGGTATTGCTTTAATATTAAATTTGTGAAACTCGTTGAATGATGTCCAGCTTTCGCTTGCCAAAGCTAGCAAATGGTGGACCTTATTCAACTCGTTTCATAAATTCAATATTAAATCATTAGCCATCTGAGAACAGCTATTTATATTTTGGACAAAGCTGTAAGAAAACGATATTCAATATTTTACAGTCATGAGAATTTATCTAGCATACAAAGTAACAAAAAGTATATAGGCGTCTAAATTTAAACTAATTCATTTATGCACGCTTATTGCGTCTCTGAATTTCAGTCCTGCCCTACATTATCTCGAATCCAAACTCAAAGTACAGGTTGACCGGAGAAAATGTGACATTATGCTGTACCGCAGGAGGCAGTCCAAATGTCATCTACTACGAATGGTAAAATATAAATTATATTGGCTTATGCAGCTTATAGCTAATTAGTTCCTAGGAGGATAAGCACATCGTCTTACCTGACATTATAATTCGCGATTATCATCGTATTTCGCATGTTTTAAGAACGTTTTAATTTATTTTATATCATCTTGTCAATAAATATACTTAGGACTATGTGTCTATATGGCTTAGCATGATAATTGTATTTCTTTACTGAGACAGGCAAAAGAGCTCACAAAGGATTAATAATGGTGCAGTCATATTATGTTCCAATATACATGTTTAATCATAACCTAGGAGCCTCTTTATAAAGATTGTTATGCATATATTTTGAACAAATCATTTTGTTTCATGGGACATTTAATTTTCTTGCTAATTTATTTCTCTAAAACAGCTTTAGACTAGCATCAATACAAATGGTGTTATTTGTTATTGTTCTCAATATAAAGAAAGCTAAAACAACATGAATTATTTCTATGCAAAAGTACAAAAGCTAACAAAAAATGCGTCATAGGTGTGTAAAAGAAAATATCTTCATAAATAAAAATACTTACATCAATACTTTGCTGCATAAATATTCACTAAGACATCTAATAATAATAATAATAATAATAATAATAATAATAATAATAATAATAATAATAATAATAATAATAATAATAATAATAATGGGAACTTAGTACAGAGACCAATATTTAGATTCTAAAAACTTTTCAATATTAGATAACACATAAAAGCTAATACAGTAGCGACAAGATAACAACAGCAAAGACCGTGTAATTACAAAACAAGACCTGCGACACTAATTAAGGAAGTAAACATTATTAGGTCTTGAAGTCTGTTCCTGAAGTCAAAAGAGGTATGTTTTAGGAGCACGCTTGAATTAGATCAGTGTCCTTGTGCTAAGATCGATGGGCAATTCGTTCCACGTAGCTGGACACCTGTACGCTGAAGAACGTTTAACAGTAGGAACGATGAGTATACATATGTCAGAAGATAAGCGTACATTTCTAAATGGGGTGTACTCATGAGTGAGGTCAGACAGGAATATTGGACTGGAGCCAGTCAATGAAATGAAGCATAGCGAGCACATTTTTATGTTTGATTCTAGATTTAACTGGTAGCGGTCAGCAGTGTTTGGAACCTTTTAAGGTTCTGTAGTATTTACTGGGACGAAAAATGACAGGTGAATTACAATATTGCAGTCCTAAAAGTACAAAGGATAACAAGTGTTTTATTGGCATCTAATGAAATAAAACTGCGAATGTAGCTGATTCGTAATAGCTGCAGATATGCAGCCGTGCATATGTTCATTACATGCTGGTGTCATGAAAATGTACTGTCTAGGTTTCGTACTGACTGTAAAGTGTAAAGCTGGTATTGCTAATATTTATTGCTTTGAAGTCAAGGATATGAATGATAAAGTCTTTGGGTGGTGATCAGGTAAGCTTCAATTTATCATCTTTCATATGCAGCTTGCTATTTGTCATCAAATAGTGAGGACGGTTAACATTCCATAATCCTACTCTGGTTGTCGCATATAGTCTGTATCACATCTATTTAACGGCGATGAGTTAATTGAAACTGTGCCGTGAAACATATCTATTTGATAGGACTTTGTCACAGAATAAATTTGCAAACTGGTCCTGAAAGTCATTCAGGGAAAAGGACGTTGAAAGTGGTGTACATTTGTTCATAGAAATTAGCTTCCACGTATTCTCGAATATCTTATAACATTTATAACATTCATTGATCTTAGTACTTTAGTAGGCTGATTTACTGCACGAACTGAGCTTGTTACATTCCTCTTAGCAGCTTTATAAATCTGTTTATGAAAGGTGAGGTTAGTAAAAAGCCAAATCTTATCAGCCTTACGGTATTCCCTTTCAGCAGTGCGAAGTTGGTCCCTAGCAAATCGTTTAGCGGATAAAGCGTTTGAACTGTTACTATGCACTTGGTTGCTGTGGCATGTTTGTGAAGCAAACAAACAAAAACAAAAACAAATGCAAGAGCATGTCAAGTTTTATTGCTAAAGGAGGCAACGAAGTCATTGAGTGTTTTTGATGAAAATGGTTTAATTTATCATACGGAGGTTTTCGTAAGAGCAAATAGGTAATGGACTGTAACGTTGAGATGATAAAATGATGCGAATTCGTGGGAAATCAATGATGACTGTAAACTTGTATCATCAGGTCTATGAAGAATCCAAACTAAATGTGACCGTTTTTATATGGTGGATTTGCTAACTAACTGGTTGAGCTTAGAAATGTGAATAGAATGTCGGAGTTTTGATGAATATTTGTCTCCACGACAGCGAAAGTCAAAGTTGAAGTCTCCAAGAATATTCAGATTGCCACCTATCCAATTTCCATACTCTAGGAAGCTGCTTCAAAAGAAAAAATTAGGTAGCTTATGTCTTGACTATGCGGGAGAGGACAGAGGCAGAAAAATGAACTGACCTTAGCTTCATCTAGAGTGTGGCTTGGACCATTTCAAGCAATATGCATTCCAAATTGAAAGCTATAGTGTAGTTAAGACGGTAACTCATGTGGTTCTTTGTGATTACATCATTTTCAGCTTCATGGGAATG
This sequence comes from Potamilus streckersoni, assembly GCA_016746295.1. Classification (NCBI taxonomy): domain Eukaryota; kingdom Metazoa; phylum Mollusca; class Bivalvia; order Unionida; family Unionidae; genus Potamilus; species Potamilus streckersoni. The sequence continues at coordinate 932,779 of JAEAOA010001447.1, forward strand.
TCGTGGCAACTACATGATGCAGTAACCGGAGGGTGTTAGAGCCACGCACTTTGGCTCATCCTTTAATTATTTTTACCCATATTTCTGCTAGAACAAAGACGTCGACATACTACCCGTCGATAACGTTAATTATTTATGTGCACCTTTCCTGCGGTCCTATTGATTGGGTGTTGATTAATGCAGTGCGCAGTGGTTGATCAGACTTCAAAATTGACGTTTTAAAATGATTTGAATTAAGTTTTCTAAAGTAACGATTGAGTTTTCAAATGTTTGTTAACAAAAGCGTTAAAGGGAGATATTTTAAATTGTTCGTCCTATTCTACGCCAGAATTATTTTCTCGTTGCAGTTTACATTTAAGTAAGGAAGAATGAAGTCACATAGCCCTACGTCTAGCGCACAGTATAGTAAGGAAATCAATGAGTTGTTATTTTGATACAATTATTCAAGGTCCATCGTATTGTAAAGTGGTCGACTGGCTAGTTATACATCATGAAGTCATGTTGAAAACAAAAGATGGTTGCAGAATTGAGGTATAACGACTGAGATAAAATCTAATAGTACTGTTTTCCAAAACAAATAAATAAAGAAACAAATTCCATCAGAAGAGCCTATGCATGATGAAATGACTTATCTAGATGAACACTGTCAACAAACAACAAACACGTCACGAAGAACGCCAAAAAAAAAAACAGTAGCTGCCTCAAACCAGTTAAGCAATGGCAGCCATGTACAACATGATTTCTTGAGCAAAACCAAGTGTCAAAAGTACCAAGTGTTTTCAAATGTATTTATTCAGAGGTAAACAAGCTCGTAATAAACGTCATCAAGATCATTCTTTTATACAATATAAGGCCTTTGTAAAAGTTGCATTTTCAGTGAATTAGTAACAGCATAATTGTGGATAAAATTACTCGTATTTCATACTCACTAGATGGCATGCCCATAAACAAAATATATTTGGATTTCTTTTTAATGCAAGAGAGTATTCCTAATTGCTTCAGAAATATTTATAATTTATTCAGGTTCAAGGATGGTATATTGCTACACAAATCACTGTATTCTAACGGGACAACTTTAATGCTATCAAATGTGACTTTCATGGATTCCGGTCGATACAACTGCAGAGCCAACAGCCCGGTCGGTTGTATCCAGTCAGAACTAGCCGTTTTGTCAGTAAGAGGTATATATATATATATATATATATATATATATATATATATATATATATATATATATATATATATATATATATATATATATATATATAAAGAGAGAGAGATCCGATTTTCATACTTTCTTTTTATTTTTTAACATTATTTGACACTTTATTTTGATTTCATATTACATTTAAAAATGAGAATAGTTAGGTTTTCTGTCAGGGTTGCATTGCTTCACTAATTCTAAACGTCATTACACTAACCATTAACGTTGCCACACTGGTGCTTGCAATTATATATAAAAGATATATCTATAAAATCTAAGTGTACTTGTTAGAGCCTTTTTAAACAATATGAATGATTACATAGGTACCCGACATCCAGATATAGGGCAATATTAGATGGGTCTATTTCAAGCTATTAATAAAAGCAGAAGCTTATCGAATTTTAATAATCACACTCTCGGTGGAGTCAAATACGTTCAGCAAGGTATATAACAACTTTGGGAAATCATTAGCGATTTATTCCCGTCTGTTAATCGCCCACGCTATTATTCTATGAAGGAATTTAGATATTAGATCCGTAATTGTGTCTTACTGAAGAGCAATAGTCAATAACATACAAACTTTTCGATATATTTGATAGAAGGAATCTGTTCTGTTACAATATTAGCTCAGCTGTCATTTTAGAGAGGATTCGTGACAGAGTAGAATGCCTATACTTTTCCTGGTAATGCTTATTGCAAAGCTTATATCTATCTTTATCAGTAGAAACAATATTTCATAATAATGGATTGATTGTACCCTTAACAATGTAAAAGTAAAAATATCCTTTCCACAATAAATTTATAAAGGAATATATAAAATAAAATAAAGTAAAATATAATAAAATAAATAAGTACTCTTTTATTCCGTCAATTATTGAATGATATTATTTATAGTGAATGACTTTATTCATATCATTTTTGTTAGTGTTTCACTGGCAACATGACAAATCACCTCAATTTAGTATCATAACATTGTTCCAAAGGTGTCATTGTTAGGTCAGACAAGTAGATTCACTATACCTATTTTAGCCTATGCAGATCCCAGTTTGTTAAATCAAAACGGTTAAGTAATAGTGAAATGTTCTCTTTTTGCATGCTAATAATTTCAGGGATTTTATCGTTTTAGCCACAAATAGATGGTTCCCAAAATTAAATATTCCTTTTAGTCAAAGAAAATAAATATCTGCTGTAGGCGTATCTGAGACAGAAAAATTAGTAAAGATTACATATAGATTTTAATATCATTCTACAGCTTAAAAATTAAGCTACAATTTAAAGTTAACATTTGAAATGTGAACACATTACAGACAGTCCAAATGACTTCTGCGCCGATGCCTATCAGCAGAAAATGCAGACTTTACCAGATGATTGTGTTCAACCTGGAACAAACACAGCACAGTATGAAGTTGGAGAATGCGTTTCCAAAACCTGTCGAAGGGAAAAGTCATCATCATCAGAACTATGTGGGAAGGAAACAACTAATTGTTGTGGTGTTTCTGGTTTTAGAACCGTGACTGTCAGTTGCACAGGATATGAACTCACTCTCGTAGTTGTAACAGGTTGTTCTTGTCAATCATGTATTAGTGAGAGTATAAATATACAAGGCACAGTAGTTGGTGTCGATTCAGAGCTCCCTATGAAATACGGACAAATATGGGTAAATGGGGCTCTGCAGACTACAACAAACAAGTTCGGTAAATTCTCTTTTCCTTTATCCTCAGACGTTAGAAAATTGACGATAACTGCTAAAGACACATATTATCATCAATTCCTTGACATGACTAAGGTATTTGATATTCCTGAGAACTTGGTTGGTACTTTCAAAGTCACTATAAGGATGTTTCATGCATCGCAACCTGTCCAAATATCATCTGCTCTTGAAAACACTATTTACCTTGGTAATAGTTCAAGCAATTCGTCAAATTCTGTTGCTGAAATTGTTATCCCCCCTAATGCTTTCCTGTATTCAAATGGCTCTCGCTATGATGGAACAGTTGCGGCCACTCTTACTTTTCTTGATCCTACTAACCGTAACACTCTTGAAAATATTCCTGGTGTGTTTAGATTTACAAACAATGAAGGTATCCTTCAAGATCTTGATACTATGGGTGTATTTGGGTTGTTTTTCCAAGACGCTAAAGGAAATCCTTTAACGATTGACGGAACTGTGGACATGTATTTTAGTAGCGAAATTCTAGCTACTGACTCAGAAGCAGTTTATAAATATAAAATTTGGGGACTGAGTCCAACAGATGGAAAATGGGAACTTATTTCAACTGACGGTGAATCATTACAGAGAAAACGCAGGCAAACAGGTTTGTTTATTGGTCAAATTGACATGGGCTCATATCAATGGTACAATATTGATAAGATTCGTGATGCAACATCGTACTGTTACTTTAAGGTAAGACTCTATGCAAGCTATAATCTATCAGCTGAATCCGAAAGATCATTTGAAGAAAACTATGTCTGGCTTAACTTTCCGATATTTCGAGGTTCCACGGCGATTTTTATGTATAGTTACACCCAATATCCTCAAACAACATGCCATCGAGCTGTATGTGATGGTTATCAAGGTTACTTGGAAGTATCACATTGGGATTGGAACACCTATGCGAGTGTCAGTTTGATTCCAGCCAATCCAGCTTTGCATACAAATATAGGTATGGATACTAATGCCACAACTTTAGTTAACTACTCAGTATTTGAAAATGGTAGGGTTTTAAAATTGCAATTCACTTCAAGTAGCAACGGTCCATTTTATACGAACGAACAGACATGTGTGGACTCACAAACCTCAGCAAATCATTTCAGATTTCACTTTCCAGGATCTGATCCAGATATTTATACTTTCTGGCATGTCTTTAACTCGCAAAATACAATGCCTGAAGACGAATATATTATGGCGAGGGTGTGGTACCCTGAGGAATCGGCTATGTACTTCAGGGTATGCTATATGAGGATTAGCCTTTACTTTATGGATTGGTATTGGTCAGTTCCGATAAAAATCAGAGTTTTAAGCTATGGGGGTAACTATCCTGAAATTTCAGGAGAGCTTTTAGGTATTCGTGAAGTACAAGTGCAAGTTAATAGCTCTGTTTGCATCGAATATAAATGTAGTGGAAATCTGCACATGGATTATGATATTAATGGGGTGGATGTAACGAGAATAAAAGTATTTCCTATCGTGTCAGCAGGTATTAAATGCAACATATCTACGGATAGTTTAGCAAATCAGAATGCTGCAAATATGAATAATGTAGGCTTTTCAGTTTATGAAAATTATGTCCCAACATCTGACTCTATTGCGATTGGTCTTTTTAGAAAATATACTGATTCTAGTAATATAAAAGCAGCGAAGGATCTGGCATATGAAGCGTGTGGTAAAGGTACATCTTCCGCGATTGTATTTACTTGTGGCTATGATTTTTCTTCATGGTGGTGATGAGCGCTGAAAAAAAATTATTTGCCAACACCGTCTCTCATACGTTTTTAGCAAGTGATTGAAAGTATATATGTTTGTTCTATTATTAATATATTCTAATCTATTGCACTAACTTTATAATATTGTGTAGTATGCTATATATTTTAGACTAGTTAAATGGAACGTCAAGGATAGAAACAGGAATTTAATGTTTACAATTGTTAGGCTAAGAATGGGTCTGAAGGTAATTATAACTCCAAGTCTACATAAATTCTTACGTATCATGACAAGGACTGCACGATGTGTATTGATATACACCAAAAAAAGACTCTAAATAATAAAATATATTACAATCGAAATTTGATCTTGTAAAAACAACAAAATCTAATTATAAAAGTAAAATGTTCATTTCATTTTCTTTATAATACAAATAAAATACAAGGACACTGATTTTCTTTCTTCCAGTTGATAATATGACCAATATATGGCTGCATTATAAGAGAGAGAGTGTGCCGAGAAACATCGTCCATTTAATGGGTATGGATATGTCATTCCAATACATAATTTCTTCTAAAAGAATTACACTAAAATAATGAATAAATATAATAAATTTGTACATAAAACGTCTTTGCAGTGAGTAGAATAGAGACCTAACTTATTATCAAGATGTATTTACTTTAGTTTCTTTTGCAGTACAGGTCCGATGCTGTATTCAGTGTTTTGTAATCACTCATGCCGATGACTTAAAATAAAATGCATACACTATTGTGATATGTTTATCTCTTCAGTTCTATTTGCTTTGCAATATCTACAATATCTCATCATTACTCATGTATCTAGTAGATAGTCACAGTATGGATATCTTGTTTGCTAAGTATAAAAAGTCATTTTCATTAAACAATAATAACATATTGAAAATGCAAACAGTTTTTACTATCTGCCATAATATAAACCATAACAGGTTCTAATCACTTGGCTATTGTTGAAATTTGTATTATATTGCATCTGATTAATCATGTAGTTCCAGAGTCAATACAATAATCTCGTATTTCAGTGTTCGTTAACCAGCTAATATGATTTTACTTTTAACATAAATCTTAGAAACATGTGGATGAAATCAAATACACTTTGTTGTCTATTTATTGACGTACATACATGTCATAGACATTAATGAATAAGTGTCTCGCTATGTGGCAAAATATAACAAAATTTGTTTTATGCGAGGCCATGATTTAGAAGATTTTCTGATAAAATAATCTTGTTATTTCACTTAAAAAGAAAATATCATATTTTGTCACTAACCATATATATATATATATATATATATATATATATATATATATATATATATATATATATATATATATATATATATAATGATAACATTATAAGAATCTAATTCAAAGTTCTTTTTAGATACTAGCATACTTGACCGTCTCTCGGTAAAGACATCTCGAGTTAAAATCTTACAAGGCGCAAATGTGCTATTTTATTTTTTACTTTGGAAGGAAAATTATGTTCTTTGCCATTTTTGTCTGCTAATATCATCACAACGCACCGTAGAACATAAACGTAAACTGCTTACATCGCGCGAATTCAGTAAGAAATATGCCACTTCAGTTTTGGTAACTAAATCTTGAGCATAAAATAAAAATACTTGATACGAGCGAAAAACTGATATAGTTTATCTCGTGGGTAAAAGCAAAGTATTTTCACTCACTGGATGAAATATATCAGTTATTGTTTTGTTTCAAGCGAATATCATTCATAAATTGTACAAGACATTATAAATCATGTATTTAATTTATGTGTAATAAGAACAAAATATTTATCCTAGTTATAAAACCATGTACCATTTAAATACTTTCTGTTTAATTAATCCAAATTTTGAATAAATATATTTGCTTCCTAATGGTTCTAATTTTTATTTAAAACAAACAACATTTCTAATCAAACACGTTGCACATTACGAAAATATTTGAGTAGAATCATATCAATCTCTTTCATTTCGATCTTTCAAGGAATCAGTGTTTCGATCGCTGACACGTTTTTTGTAAGTATATTTTATTTTTTAAAGCATGATTTCCGTGTTCAAGAAAGGGTAACATATACTTTGAAACATACATACATACATGCATACATACATACATACATACATGTGTGTGTACGTATGTATGTATAAACACATAGTTTTTGAAATGTCGATTTAATATATTTTATACACCTATAATCCTATATCAAATCTGCATTCAACGCATGGTTTCTATGGAGTACCGTGATAATACTGAGTCTGTGCTCTCTGAATCAGTAAAGGTTACCCACTTATTAATCACGACCAAAATAATAAAATAAAATAATGAAATAATTTTCATATTTCCGGTTTCCCGAATGAATTAAATATGAGGCACAATTCCCGTAATATGTAATGCCCCCTGACTCACAGTTTGCCTTGAAATCTCTGAAGCGAGAAATATAAAACTGATTTCTATGGAGACCTTGATCTTGAACCTACGCCTTATTACTTACAACAATATGAGTCGTTAGAATGTGTAATTAGGTGTAGACGTTCCACTTAATTGTTTTACAATGTTGCACAATATTAATAACATGACAAGAACACATGCTTATATTTCTTGTTAATCTAAATAAAAAAGAACAAAATATGTTACACATTTTCATCGAAAATTCCCACTGCATTCTCTCTCTCTCTTACACACACACACACACACACACACACACACACACACACACACACACACACACACAACCACACCCATAAGGAACACAAATACGTGGAATAAAGATAGAATTTGCACTAGATGCAAAATTTTATCTTGCACCAATACTTTGCAAAAACTTGAGTTTTTCGAACGATGTATGAACACTTTCCATGACACGTGTATAAAGTTACTCAATACCTATTAACCAAAGGGACAGAAGAGCCGTACTGTAAAATCCCTCAACTAGTTGGCACAAACCTCCTATGATCTATTTTATGTGTTCTTTCCGTTTTACGTTTTGCCTGCCTATAACATGATTATAAAGAAGATATTTAAAAACATTTACAAGACTGAGGACATATATATATATATATATATATATATATATATATATATATATATATATATATATATATATATATATATATATATATATATATATATATTATCAGCACTCCACCTACCACAACAGAAAGTTACTTGAACATGGTAATTTATTAAATTTATCAGCACTCCACCTACCACAACAGAAAGATACTTGAACATGATAATTGATTAATTTTAAATAAAAATGGTGCAGACCTGGAGTCCAGTGTGGCTGCTATGGCAGTGTGTCTCTTGATCTGGGCATCCATGCTTATTTTATATGAAACGTGACCCGTGTGGTCGAGTGGTCTAAAGCTCTCACCTTTAGCAATCATTGATATATCGCCTCGATTCACATGAATCCATATACTTGGCTTGGTCAATGCAAGCATTTGTGAAAGCAGCTAATAGCTTCCTGTGGATCCATGGTTTACACAGCGGAGTTACCCGCATTATTCCTCCAACGGTTTACTGAACCAGACAATATTAATTAAATAATCATCAATGAAGGATCACCAAAAATAATTCATACTTTTTTTGGTCGTGTATGCAAAACATGGTGTTCATTTTACCTGCAAATATCCACCGTAACAACAACCTTCTTGAAAACTGTGTTATCGCTACTCCTCTAGATTTTTTGGGACATATTAATATGGGTTCATGAAAGACTTCTAGATGGATCTTTACACCTCAGGGCGGCCAGTTTGTAAATCTTGCTATCACTTGAAAATATCAGAAATGGTTTCAACACTCAGCAGTTAAAAAGAAAACAAACCAGCATTTTCAAGAGTTCCTGGAAATGGTTTTCAGTCAGGTAGAATATCAATCTCTCTGAAGGACTCATTAAATTTTGTATCATATCTTGCGTAAGTTACATAAACGGTACGAAAAAGCAGTCTGACGTGCAAATTCGAAAGTGCAAAAACATAAAGTACAATTTCAAACTTATTTAATATTTATCTGATAATCTGCGTGTGTAGCATACATCTCTTTGTAGCCGGTTACCATCAACAGAATCACTAGAGAAGAAATAAATTTAAATAAAACACAATCATCAAATAAACCTTGTTTTGTCGCAATGATTGTTTAACGTTGTCCGGTTACGGATTGCACCTGAGGTACCAATATCAGCTGGAATTGTTTGGAGTGTTCCTTGCACCGAAATGAAGAAATATTCTAGCACATTGGATATACTGGGGCAGTGTGTGTAAACTCTAAATGATTTTGAATCCTAATAACCATTTCATCTGTACTGGCCATACACAAAATGATATTATAAAAAGGACTGCTGTCGTGTTTCTATCGTCTGGTGTCCAACATCATATGACAAAATTTTTCTTTTGATGGCCTTCCTAAAAGCTACATTGCCACGAGACCTTATACACACATTTACAAACTTTTCCAAAATGAAAATAGTACCAAATGGGCATATAAGAATGCTACCACACTGTTCATCTTTAAAACGTGCATCTTATAATAAATTGATGGTCATTTCAGCATATGGTTATCGCTAAAGTACCATAATGCTTCATAATGGAACACAAATAAATAAAAAAGAAAGTCGTTACAACCTCCTTTAATTAATTTAAGCAATAGACATTCTTTGGAATCCACCTGTGAATGTTTGGTATTCTCTTCTATCCCTATATACGAATCTTTCAGAGACTGGATGTTCGGTTGGGCGGGTGAGAGGAGAGAGGCGGGATTTGAATGTGGTTCACCAGCCAATATCAAAGATTTGGGAAGAACAGGTACACTGATCAATTATCCTACCAAATAAAACGGAGAGCTGTAATAATGATAACAACAAAATTAAAACATCCTCACCTATCCCTTTTGATCAATTCCACTCCTTTGAATAAAGTTTAAATTGGAATGTGTCTAAATCAGTGGTGGACAGAGTGTACATTTTGGTCCAGTTCAGGTTATTTAGCTGTCACTGTTTTGCCTTGACTAATTAGTCTATTACATGTTACAGGATCCCAATAGTTTACATGCGCTGCCTGTGGAATGAGTTTGGATACATGTATCATACGATCTCCTTCCAATATCAACATATTATGTACAAGTTTAATGTTGAATTTTGAGTTTATCTTGGTATAATCTGTCAGTTGCCAACGGGCAAGGCAAATAACAACTGATGGTTATTATGTAAGCCGTTTGAGTCTTTTACTGTCAATTTCTACCAGTTTAACACGGAAAAAGTAATACTGAACTCTTATAATTGCACTTTTAATTCCAAGTCTTTGTAAGTTTATTAATCATTAATTTGTTTTCTTTTTATTAAAGAAGTTTCCTATCTTTTAAATATTTGTCTATGGCTCTGATAAATAGTTATTTAAAAACAGCGAATTATTTATGAATAATATAATACCTACTTCAATATAAAACAATCATTTTCTCCAGTGAAAGGAACATTAATGAAGCCGCAATGATACTTTTAGGGAGATTTTGATTTTTCCAGCTTTGAGACTGGCGTCTACAAAACGGATTTTTTTCTTTAGAGATTTAAATGTTTTTTTTTCTTTCTGGCAATCATTCCTCTTCTTGTGGTTTAACTGGTAAGTAACACATTTTAGTTTTAATCGGAATGATTGGTAAGTCAGTTTATGAAATATTGGCCACATCAGGAGGTAAGTCACATATTGATAGGTCCTTGCGCTGTGTCAAAATCACTTTATTCGATCTTGAGAAGAAAATAAAACCCACTATTTTATTTCGTTTTAAACCACGCAGTGTGTGCCTTCTATTTCAATGTTTACTTTAGTAACTTTTACACGATACTCTATTTAAAGAATTTGGTAAATGGTAATTATTCAAACAGTTTATAACGAAATAAACACATCTTTGCTAAATGGAACCGTTGTAGCATAGGATATTGTAGAAATATATTTATTATCTCATCATATATTACAAGTTATATTCTGATCAACGATCTTTGCTACATTTACCAACTAATCAAAATGCAATTATTCCTTGATGTATGATTTAATGGTGTTGGTTCAGTCATTAAAGTAATAAATGTTTGTGGCAGAAGTGGAGTGGGTTCAAATACTATTATTTGATCAGCTCGAATTGGTTACCTTTGGTGTTTGCTCCCTTTGCCTTGACTCTACGAACATTATGCGTAGCAACACTTCAGGAGGACAAGAGCAAATCTTTCGGTGACCCCATTGTCTTTTGCTAAATGGAATTTGGACCCTATCGAAGACAATTGGAGCGGGCTTCTACGATAGCTTAAGTGTGTGGATATCATTGTAAGACGTTAAGAACAATTTAGCCATCATATCCCATCAAGCCTATATCCTTGTCAAACCTTTGTGTCGATTGCTATACTTGCGTGAAAGTGAAGATTAATGGATGCAGCATGCTAGAAGCTATAGTGTTAATTGATGGCTGGGATTTAAAATCATCTTTGTATTCCAAGAATGTTTATTTGCAAGAACACCTACATGTCTTCCTCTAGGAAACTTGAAAAGTCCTTTGTCAGAGTTTGCAGTGGAAGACTTGTACAAGTAAATATTTCAGCCTTATATGAGAAAGGTAAGAAAGGATACCAAGTAATTGAAATGTGAGAGTAGAATTATGATCGATGTTTCAAAACCGATTTAGAATTACGATGCAATGCCGAAAATTACAAGGTAGATTCGGAAACCTTGAATCCACTCAACATCTTGACTGTAGGACTAACCAATGTAACACGCTTGCAGAACGTGTACAACGTAGAATAATCTCAAGGAAAGTAAACCAAATACCTCTACACGTGATGATATCCATGGGTATTATAAATATTACCGATTCCCTACCAGGTAGTCTGAAATACTGACACAATTCATCAAAGTGTAACACATTATATATGACGAAGGGTTAATCAAATGTAAAGTTGCACCGAAACCAACTTGTATCAGGATCTTAAACCACATCATTGCCAAGACCAACGGATATTGTGTATGTCAAAAGCGTGTTGAAACCTGTACTCAAGATCCTTGTTATTGCTACGGTGACGAACAACGTGCTTTGGCAGGAATATGGGTGTGTAGAATTGTTTTCAGCTCTGGACCGTAAGAACAGATTGTAAACAGTATACGAAATTAGGCACAATATAGCAATAACAAAATGAGGACGTATTGTATGAAAGGATATATTAGAACTAAGTCAATAATTTATAAAGCTCTGGACCGTAAAAACAGATTGTAAACAGTATACGAAATTAGGCACAATATAGTTATACCAAAATGAGGACGTCTTGTATGAAAGGATATATTAGAACTAAGTCAATACTTTCTAAAACCGCCAAAGGACGTCGCAGGTTATCCATATCCGTGTCACTTTAGAAGACAGAAAAACACCAAACAAACGTTATCCAACTCAAAAAGGTATTACTTAGGAAAATGTAGCATAGAATGACGGAAACTGTTGATCTTTTACCAAATTCATAGTGAAAGGTTTGTTTAGAAAATTGGCGCCATGTCAGATTTCACTTAAGAATAAAATGTATGAAACCTTGGAACATTTAGGAGATATAGTCCTCTACTTTGTTACCACATAGATTACCTTGATACTACTTCCAGACCACAACATGTTACCGTACGGACACTCTTAGATTCACTATATCAAGAGCAAACAGTAAGTTGGTTAGAGGCCCACTACAGACTTCACGTTCATTAATGAGCTTGTGTGTGATGCTGTGCCCAGGGCGATGTTGAATTATTTGCAATGCAGCACGACCTTCCCGCTCCTCTAATATAGAATGTGATATTCTGTGTACCTTACCGTACTACTAACGCAGGTGATGAGGTAGGACCTTCTTTGAATTATTGGTGAAAGTGAAATCGTATGTGCACCTACCTATGGATTTGTTCTATGCACCTACAAATCAATATGTATACCAATAGCTCATCGAGATGTAAAAACGGACGAAAATACAATTTCCTGCAGAATTTACAGAGATCAAAGTGAAACACATATAACAATTGCATCATTTAAACAAGTGATACATGAATACTATTAAACAACTCAATAGTGGAAAAAAATGTTCAAATAATGAGATATGTTCAAATAATGAGATATGTATCAAAGTATATCTGCCTGCAGTAAGATTTAGGATGTTACGTCAGCGTGCAATGTGGGACTGATACAAAGAAATGCATGTAACGAAGTCTAGGACAAGATAAAAAACATAGAGGAAAACACAACATTTTTACAAGATCCATCAACTTAAGATGAAACTCATTCACAACTTGTCATATATGATGAGATAATGAGTAAATTGATTTAGTGTTTTATACCAAAACGGTTTAATTTAGCAAATGTGTGAGTATTTCGTCAAAATATGCTATTAATATGAATGACTTGCTCAGATGAGCAAATTACGAATTACAATAATGTATTTACAAATAATTTCTCTATATACAAGTGAAATCAAAATTCTAGGCCAATTCCATATGTTCAGCAAGTCATATTTCCGCTGTATAGGAAGATATATTGTTGGAAAAGTGTTGCAACGGGAATTCTGTGACAGAATGCAGGATTTACAAAACACTTTTAACATTAACGACGTCTTCTGCTACTGTTTTGGTTGCTGATGCTGCAGCTATTAATAACGGTCCTCACAAATACAAGACATGACAGTGTTACAGAGTATACTGAATTGATTAAAAAAGATAAATGAGTCCATTGAAAACAAATTATCGTCGAGTAGTGCCCATAATGAAGTTGATACCCGTGCCAATAATCAGTGGAGTGGACTTTCAGCATTGCAAAGAAGTGTGCAATAAGATCACTACAGTGTTTTTTTCTTGGAACAAAATATTCCACCAAGAAGTATACACCACCGACTTCACATTTGTCCCAAGTTATAACCTTTCTCCAAAGAGGGCAAAAGAAAGGAATTTTTTTCCTCATTTAGCTAGATATTGGGATAGTTTGTTAGTACTTAATAAATCCAATCCACTGATGCTTAAACATGTAGTTGAAAATGCAATAAACGAAATCATAAATACCGCGTACGAATAGTCATTGAATGTATTGAAAAATTGCTACATTCTGAAAGACACAGACATATTAATTCGGTCATCAACACATTCCGTGCCAAACGATTGAAAAGAAAACCTAAATGAAGAATGGAACACCAAAGAAAATGTTCATTAACTGAGGAGAATTTCTACACATGTTGATAGTGGCCGTTCCACTGTTGCTGTGATTGCTTGACTACGTTTAGGAGGGTCGAGATATGTGATAGAAAAAGATGAAAAAGACCGCATTTTCTGGAATGGGATCACACTTGTACCTTTGAATTTTACGGAAAGAAGATAACCTGCTTATTAAAATAAGAAACAGGATGGAACTTCATTGTTGTATGATCAAAGTATACATCGTTTACAGAGTACATTCTAATCCTATTCTCGCTGTGATGTCATGGTTACAACAAGAAATGCAATCGTCGATGGATCGAAGCTATTTGTCAGCAACAGAAACATCGCAGGTATTGCAATATTTTCAACTATTCACCAGAATACTTTAGAGGAAACCCCATAACCTACTCTAATAGATTTCAAGACTGTCATGAAAAGAGAAGAGAAACAAAATGCCACTTCGACGGACACAACAACAAGAAAGGAAAAAGACACAAGAGAAGTATTTATAATTCAGTCTGCTCCTGTACCTTACATGATTATAGACATCTTATTGATACCTTTCCTTATCACGAGACTAGACGTAATGAAAGCATCAGCAAAAGTGATGATTTTAATGACTTCTTCACCTGAAAGAAAGGATGGCAGAAATGGAATTGGTAACAAGAACCTTGTGATCCAACAACCCATGACTATTCAAGCTCCTATTGCTTGTCGAACTCTTCGTGTCTAATGCAATATAATACCACATGAATATAAGCGTAAGAACATTATTGTCGAACATTGGATGGCCCATTCAGAAGCAGCATCAGCAATAACAATAATAGTTGACACCAATCATGTGCACGGTTGTAAACAGGATTTAATATAATCCAATTAATGTTGATTGTTATGAAGGAGTTCATAAATAGAATTGTGATGTTAAAACCAAACATCAAAGTGCACTTTTAGAAGATGTGATACAAAAATTATAAAAACAATCGACGAACATTAAACAAACGACGGATATTCAAGAAGTCAAAGAAAATAGCAGATATATCTCAACAGTGACTAGCAGATTTATTGAGTTTTCTCTTCTGGCAAAGTGCAAGCAATCATGATTACAGATATTTGTTTTGTGTATTTGATTAATTTCAAAGTCAGTTTGGGTAGTAATATCTACACTAAAACAAGTTGTTCAGAACTAGTGAGTTGTTCTATGCTGGTTTTGTAACAATGCGGCCTTCATCCATAATGATGGGAGAAAGATAAAAGCAAGCTTTTCAAAACGAATTGAAAAATGACATTTATTTTCTATTCTACTGAAAATTGCGAAACTACAGAGTGTGAGGTTGTAATTTTTCAAATCACTTTGAAACAATACATTTTTATATATTTCTATATGATATGTCTTATCATTCTATAATATAAGAAGCAAAGATTCGTTTAATATTTTAAATACTGGTTTGCTAAATGAATGATTTCTTCCTGTTCAATGAGTCATTATTATAGTGATTAGATTCATTCATATGTTTCAAGGTGTAATCCATGTAATCATGAAGTGATGCTAATGAAGGTCGTGGGGTTTTAAAAGGCTGTTTTGACTTAATACTTGATCAGCTAGTGTAACCAAAGTGACCCTGTTTAAGGCTTAGGCTATAATTGTGAGATGCTATCGAATACATATACTAGTAATATTTTGTTGAATTAAGCATTCTTTGTAGTACAGTCAGTCATGGACATTATTCAGTTACATTCAGTTACATTCGGAGGAATTAATTGATTTAATGTAATCACTGAATGGAATTAACCGTGCATAAAATAATCAGATTGTTTGAAAATTAGCTGTCAAGAGATTACTGTGAATTTATACAAAGACTATTTGGATTTGTACTGTTAGAGAACTAGTGTGAATTCCTTTACGGATTTACTGTGAATTTATTTGAAGCTATTTTGTGATAGCATCATATTAATTCTTTGTATTGTTGATTAATCCGTACAATACGGACAATTATTTTGACGGAATACCTTGAAAAGACGTTGGTATTACTCGATATGTTTGGAACTGATAGGACAATTACAACTTAAGAATTTCATTTATCATACTGAAAGTCATTTGTAATTGTTTCTCTTTGCATGTTATTGAAAAACAATGTTTCGAATGTTACAAACTTGTTGGTTTTTACTCTTCTACTCAATGCACTTATTGTAACAGCATGCTTTCATATTATGCACATGAACACAACATTAAGTATATCAACGTGTTTCCTCTTTAAGAACAATCTTACAATCAGTCATACTATCAAAGCATTGGATGTGCACCAGAAGACTTCACCCTTTAAAATGAAACTGTGATGTTTGGAACATCAGGCACAACCATTAACATGTATTATAAACCGTAGATTAATATCACATTGAAACCCTCTGACGTACATCTGACAAAGTTTTTTTACCTAATTGGATAATAGAATTGTGTCGTGTCACTTTACAACTGGATGAACGTAATCCTCCTGGACGAAATGAACGAGAAAGTTACAACTAATGAGCAAATAGAAAACAATATACATCGAGGACATTCGCGACAGAAGAACAGGTAAATTGGGCATGCGTCGACTTCAACAAGTGACAGTGTTTTGGAAAGGATAACCTACGAAGTTTTACTTCTTGGATTGCCGCTTCACATGTCATAATCTATACAAAAGAGAAGTAGAAGTAAATAATATGTCGCTTTCTTATACATCATTCATCTTTCAACGAAAATCAAACCTCCTTAGTTGTTGATATTATGGAAGAACATGTTCACATGTTGAACCTCGGTGACGGTTATTAAGAATCCATAAAAGATAATCCAGCATTAGCCATCTGTACCCTGTGAGTTCCTGTCCACTAATATATTAATCCATCACATATGGGCAGAGTGATTGCTGCTATTTGTAACGATCAATTTGACAAGGATACGATAAAATTGCTTATCTTCCTCAAATGTCTTCTTCAGATCATAGAGTAATGTCCATTACAATTATCTCTGTTTCTTTTCCGTTTGAAGTGAAAAATCTGTTCTCGCTCATCATAAAGATGCTTTTTCATAATATGTAGCTATCTAGCAAACTGAACGAAGGACTAAATTCATTGTTTGTGTACATGAATGAGGTCGCATACAGTTTGTTTGGAAATAGCATTCCTATTTCTAAGAGTAATTATTTTCAAAGTGACTCATGCTATCGCATAGTTCAAGGAATAAGGAAACACATAACGCATTCACCATGAATTTGTACATCTGTTTGCTATTCAACTAACGCTGATATCAGACAAATAGCAGAAAATTGAATCTAAATGTCATACCTCTCAAGTTAACAACAGCAATTCAGAAGACGATACCAGAGAAAATTTCGTCAACGAGTGCAT
The DNA here is from genome assembly GCA_016746295.1 of Potamilus streckersoni. Taxonomy (NCBI): domain Eukaryota; kingdom Metazoa; phylum Mollusca; class Bivalvia; order Unionida; family Unionidae; genus Potamilus; species Potamilus streckersoni. The sequence goes on from JAEAOA010001447.1 coordinate 950,011, forward strand.
GCAATCATTCTCAGCGAATGTGTGTGTTTATGTGTGTGTGATTTTGGATTTTTAACGTGACTTTATGAATTGTTTTTGTCATATCCCTACAAGGTCTGCACTGTGGCAGTTTAAAGTGAAGTCTCGCACTTGGGCATCATGTCGCAGACATGTAATATGATGTCCCACCAAGTCACATTATCCTGACACCATCCGACCAGTCCGAACACTAACCTCTTAATGCCGAACACCAAGCGAGGCAGCTGTTAATACAATTTTAATGGCATATTCATTTATTATATCTTTCATGGCGCCAAACACTTATTTGCGCCTTTATTTTTGCTACATCTGGACTGGAAATGAACTTCTATACTAATTTGATTATTTTTGTAGGTGGAGAATAATTAGCGCAAGAAATCAATTTTTTTTGTCGGTGATTATTGTACCATTATCGATTGTGTGATCAATGTGCTTGTGAATAAGAAGGGGAAATAATGCTTTTCTATCAATTTTAATTGTATGTTTGTATTATCATTTAGAAACAAACTCCAATGTACCTTTGTACCTTTGCAATTTTTTGTCTTGTTTGTAAACCTTGTTTTGATGCATGAACGAGTCCAGTTTTTATGATTGGACTATGAACGTTTTCTGAACAATCACCATCTAGAATGTATTAGGAACATCCAGTTTGTTTGTAAGGGTAATAAGGGAAATATATACAACAAATAATTGTGATAGTGGACGATGCAAAAACCAGTAGCAACTTAGATAAAGAACATTCAAACTAACCAGAACAGTAAGGTACAACCATAACCTAACCATAACAAAGGCTGAGAACTCAAATAGAGAACGATAAAAGAAGAATAGAAGCTCAAGAGTAAATAATCTAATATTAACAAGGAGAGAAAATAATATAAAGATTAACCCTTTTTATGTGTATTCATATGGTAAACTAACATACTCATCACCAATTTACGGACAGTGCAAAATTAATATTAATAAGCAAAGCTTTATAGGAGTTTTATAAAGAATAAGAAAACATAGATTTCATCCTAACCATAATTTTTGAAAAAAGAACATTTTTTTATCAACATTAGTTGAAAAGAATGAACTATCCTGAGGTAATTTATATATATATATATATATATATATATATATATATATATATATATATATATATATATATATATATATATATATATATATATATTTCTGGTTTGAAAACAGAAAAAAAACCAAAGGGCTCACTCCTCTTTGCAAAAATATTTGGCTTGTCAATTAGCATAGAGCATTTGTTCTTCACTATACATCGAAAGCACGTATAAACCATACAAGATATTTTCTTTATTTCTAATGTTTGATTTAAGTTGCCAATTATTATAGATTTTTAAATATCAAAACACCTTTTACCAGGCGGATGTCAAATATGTTTGGTTTCGATGGAGGCACATGAAACATTAACTAAAACAAGCCACATTGAACATTTCTTAAATGTTTGGCAACATTTAATTAATAAAGTGAAGAAGGTGTGAAAACAACTTCTCTAACCTGGATGTCATGGGGACCAAGACAAACACTTGTTTTTAGATTATAACTTAATAAACATTTCATCAAATACTTTAATAACAATGTTAATAGTGTATTTTCGTGGAGATATGAAAACATACTTTCTACCTAGCTGCTATTGAACCTCAAAAAAGGAACGTATACTAAAATACTTCAAGTGAAGTAGACCCACAAGGACTATTCCTGGGCAAGACTAGATATTGCAACGTAAAAGACCAATGCATATGTCATAGCATTTGCATTGAACTATGACAAAAATCAGCTTTAGCATTTCCATATAGAATACTTCATAATATCTACATTTGTTTATAGAAATATTAGCCATCCATTTGAAGCCACTGTGTAATCTACAGACTTTCCCCACTTATATTCCAAATATTTAAAGTCTGAGTCTTTAATGATTGCACGACATTGCTAACTGAGAGACATACAGACAGGCAAGTGGACATATTTCCCACCTTCCAAGAATATTCATAAGGATAAAAGTGATTTTTAGTCTTTTCAACTTAAACATTATGACTCTCAATTATTACTTAGAAAGGATTTCATGCAAAATCAAAACTTTAAGAAATGTTTCTGATTTCTTGACAAAGTACACCTTTCATAAAACTTCTTTTCCACGAAATAAGACAAGGAAAACAAATTTGCATACCTTTATATTTTAATATAATGATATAATATAAATCACACAAATTAGTACATCAGAGAAATGTTTTTAAAATTTGTCATGCTAATAATACTTTTATAGCAACAATAAAGATTAGAAGCTCGAGCTAAAACTTTATTTTCCATCTTTCTTTTTAATATGAGTTTTCAATTTTCTTCAAATTTTTCATCAATCTAGAAGGAATGGTTGTGAGGTACATACAAATATTGACTGGGAAAATGTAGCGACATATAACAAACTTTGCTAATTGCAGATTTTATTATTATTATTATTATTATTATTATTATTATTATTATTATTATTATTATTATTATTATTATTATTATTATTATTATTATTATTATTATTATTATTATTATTGTTATTATTATTATTATTATTATTATTATTATTATTATTATTATTATTATTATTATTATTATTTATTACTTCCAGTTTATTAATTGGAAAAAAGAGAAAGCATTTACAATGTGTTTTTGTATGAAATTGTCTGTAGGTGGCATCATGGTATTAGTGATATTACACAAACGTTGGCAAACAAGAAAACTTTGTTTTCATCCCTTCAGATAATAATTTTATGATACTGATTTATAATCTAAATTATGATACCAGACAGCAAGAAATACAAATATTTATACAAAAAATCAATTGTCGAGACCACAAATCTGATTGTATTTTGTAAACAGAAATTAAGGCCATTCTTTGGAAATACTGAAGGTAAAGTGTCGATCCGAGAAGAGGAATTATATACATGGAATCCTTCAATATAAGTTACATTTCTATCACTGCAATCTATGCTCACAATGGGTCTAAATAAACTATATGGTTTTGGATTCTCATACAGGATAATCACTGGTACGTCTCTGAAAAGTTGGTGTGAATAATTATGTTAAACTGTGGTTTTAAAGGTATTTTATGTTATGTGATGACTGATAATAAGAAAATGAATAAGGACTGTAAACTAAGACAAAATCATAAAGTGTGATACCCTACTGAATGCATGTTAAGTCCATTCAATGCACTGCAAAGAACTGTTGGGTAAAGTAATTGAATTGTGGTTTAACAGTAACAGTTATTTGAGTCAAGCAATATTAATGACGCACTAAAAAGTTTTTGGTTATGCAGATAATATGTAATACAGTTGTGCACTCGCGAAAAGGTCAAGCTAATGAATGTATACATTTACACTTTTACATTCTATGTTAATTTCCAGTAATGATAAAATGGTTCATGGTATTGAACGCATATCCATTCGTTCATCATTATTCTAAATTATCGCTGTGATTTGTATTGTATGCATCGGCAATAAAGTATAGTACGATCCATACAAGAGCACTAATAATCAAGCGATTGAACAATAGTTTGGAGACGGTCATAGTTCTCTCATATTATTTTACGTTAAGCCCTTTTCCAAATAGGCTGGAATTGTTTAGCTCTATTATATCTTTAAGCCTCTCTTCTATTCCCCTTTATCTGTCTTCTTGATCAAAGTAATCAGGTATGAACAGGCAAATTTTCCACAAAACACATTTCTTCTTATGGAATGTGTGTCTTCGATAATATTAATATTTACATGGAAACATGAGCTCCGACGGTAACAGTCACATTTGTTCGAATATATAATCAAACTTTCTAAAGCTTTTTACTGAACCCAAAGTCAACTTCGTCGCCATCTGAAAGTTTGACTTAGATTATCTATGGTGGTCCTAATATTTAACACGTAGTTAATGGGGCAGAAATATGTCGGGGTTTTTCTCAAGGATAACACTCCTTTTGAGTTTCTTGGAATTATATATATTTTTTGCTGTGCATTAGCGTTACTTTAAGGCCATAGACTCGAAGTTGGAATCCAACAGCACCTAAAACTATATTAAATTTAACAAGATGATTAAATTTAACACTTCAGGGTAGAGATCACACAAATCAGGAACTAGAAAGGGAAGAAGGGAAATAACTGCCCAACCACAAAAATATCTGAATATCTAGCCTGGAAATATGTACTAGTCAGATTTCTAATAATATTTTTTATAACATAATGCGACAACTTTTCGACATAAAAAAGGAAATATTTAGTAATAGTTCTACAAATATAAATATCTTGCTAATGAATGCCATTGAACAATGCTCACAATCCATCTCATTTGTATTACGCCGTCAGCGACTGTAAAATTGCTCCAAAATAAAACCCATCGATGTGGTGACAAAGCTGAATAGTTCCGTTTATGTGTTCAGCTGAATGTTTTTAGCTTAGCTTTAAAACCAATCATAATCTGTATGGTAAGACAATTCAAGCAGACTGTGTTGTGTTGCCTAATGGTGCTATTCCCAATCTTTACCTAATGTGAGATAATGCAGAGATTTTCTGACATCAACAGTGTAAAGTTCAAAACTAGAGTTGTCATTCTTAAAAATATAGTTGAATGTGTGCCATTTCGACATTGTATGATATTTGTTTCCGATTTAAAACAGAACAGATACTGAAATGACATTGCAGCATGTATACTTTCCGATATATGCTGCCCACGTCCACGTATATTGCTTAATGCTAGCTGTAGTCATTCGCCTTAATAAAGACTTTCAATCAGACCTCCAAACTGATGACTTTAGTTTTTGAGTTAGTACTTCTAACGACAAAATGTTGTTTCCTTGCCGATTTTCCCTCATTTGAAGAAAAGCTGACGATTTTCAGGATCGCGCTTCAGTTTGGCTTAAATATGGCATAGCTATGAGGTCTGAGGAATATTTGTATTTATTATATGCTCATTATTTTTGCCAGTCAATTTTACATTGTCAGAATTATACAGTATTTTATTACACTGAACTTCATTTGGTACTCACGTGTACCCGATAATGTATATTGAATTACTTTGCAAACAAATTATGTACACCCTCGTTATAGACGCTTTACGCTTTGGTTGATTCAATTTGTTTCTAAATGAACTAAATAAGATGTTTTGTGGACTGCCACATGCCAGCTGCTTTGGCACATTCCGCTTTAAAGTTTTTGATATAATGTTTCAGATTTAGTGTAGCTAAATGCCACACAGGGTTATTATAAATAACATGCAAGTGACAGTGCATTAACTGTCTTCTTTAGCTGGTAATAAAAATAGCAAAACATATATCCTGAATTTCCTCAAAATGTACTTTCTCATTTCTGCAAATACGAATTACATGAGAAATGTCATGGATTCGCAAACTTGATTGAACATTTCGAGATTGTACTGTAATTTTGATTATATTCCAAGTGTAATACTGCACACAAAATGAAATAACATTAAATTCCATAGAGTAGTTTGGTTAACTGAAATTAAAAGACTTGATTTATTCCCACGTTATGATTTCAAACATTAAATGACAGAACAGAAACACATTTGCAGCTGTCATTTCGCTTTTCCTTTCCTGCTGTAGTCCAATGTATTTCATGTAGAATTGACACAGATGCTACTAAACCAAATGTACTTCATGTAGATAAATATGTCTGCGTTGTGTTCGAGTCTAGGATTCTGCTAATGTAGATATGTGAGAAAGCTTGTCAGTAGCTTCTAGTGGGTCGGTGGTTCTTTCCGGTGATTTCCCGGTTTCTTCCTCCACCATTAATACTGGCTGCCATGAATAGCCTATCGTGTGCTGAAAAATGGCGTTAAGCCCAACAACAATGTAGATAAATACAGTCTATAATCACAAAATTTCGTCGAATCAACAAAATATCAAAAGCTATTCATTCCGAATCTGATCGTAAGTTGTTGCAATGCGCATTCATTCCCAATATTACTCCAAATTTTAATTTTAAGTAGATCAAAACGCCATTTTATTTAGCACGTTGTCTAGTGCGCGACTAAGTTCAAACGAATCTAGACGGAGTTATATGCGCACTACGAATGTTGTTGCGTAATGAAGAATCTGCGCTTGTGTCTTTATTTTGGAATACAGCATACATTCAGTTACTTTGTTTCTTCTAGTGTATTTTTATATAATTAAGCTTTGGGTAGAATAAGAAAATGAGAATATAATAAAATGGTTAATGCATTTGTATGGATAGATATGAAGATGATTTTTCGGATGGATATACGGCACTCGTAAAATTTTCTCATACAAAAAAAAGTAACCTATGATTATCTTTCCGTTCATTCACACAGCGATGAAGTGAAATTCGTCAGTGATTAAATACGAGGAAGTCCGTATCCAGTACAAGAGCAAGTAAAACTTTTTCGTTTCTGTTGAAGCTATCATTTGAAATTATTATTAGCATCCAATTTATGCATTAGTATTAACACCGTGCCTCTTGAAAAAAAGCAACTTAAATATATTGTGTTGGCCATCCGCCAGTCGTCCATTTTATCTCCACTAACAGTTTTAAATTCAAATATGCTTAGTCCTTTGCAACTCACCTCCATGCCACACCCAATGTATTTTGTTTCCATCTCAGACTCCTATTCCCACCTTTTTGAACCCCGGGAAGGGTTCAAGGGACATATAATCAAATAATATTTGACGCTTGAAATATATATATATATATATATATATATATATATATATATATATATATATATATATATATATATATATATATATATATATATATATATATATATATATATATATATATATATATATATATATATATATATATATATATATATATATATATTGATATGAAATTGATAACCATTTACATAGTGTATGTTTCGCACATTAAAGACTTGTTTAAATATGCTGTCGACTTAGGTCCCTGGGTTAATCCTTGCCCCATGAACTTCCTGGGTCGTAATTGTGAAATTATTTAAGTCTGTCACCTTACCCTCTAACAAGAATGGCACATATTATGTATGACAAATATAGAGTTGTATATCACAAACTCGGTTTCCCCGTTTACTATCGATAAAGACAACGACTCACCTGGAATATTCATGATTTGAACTGATATACCTAAACTTGTATATAAACATTTTTCATTATGCATATGAAATATATGGCTTTTACCGAACAATAAACAATTAAAAGATTAGTTCGATCGCACGAAATAGTATAATCTACACCCACAATTATTATTTTTAACAGAAGCATGAACTAGGATGCACAAAATTAAAATGATGTAAAGTAATATGCACTCATATTTAATATCTGTTTCATACTTAATTGTTTTAGAGGAGGCAGACACTAACTCTTACAGACACTCGTGAACAGAAAATGCAACTACAAGTTCTTTCAAACTAGCAAGTTTTTAACACAGACATCTCTCAACATTTACGTACTAAATTTTTCTGTATTGATTACACATAACAATTGCAGAAACCCTACTTTCGTTTTTTTAATAGGTGATAGTGAGGAATCATGTGGCAAAATGACCAGCATCCTTTGATTTTAGTATACCTTATTGCAGGATTTGGAGGGATTCAAGCGTGTGGGACTTTGTGTGATTTGGGTTTTTAACGTAACTTTAACAATATTTCAGTCCAATTTCTACGATGTCCACCGTGTGGCAGTTTAAAGTGATGTCTAACACAGGGCATCATGCCGCAGACCTATAGCCAGTCACATTACCCTGACACCAGAACGACCTGTTCTAAAATTAACCACTTATTGCTGAGCGCCAAGCGAGGCAGCTGTTAGTACCATTTGTATAAGTTTTTGATAGGATTCGACTGGAAATTTAACCGACTACCATCGTGCATCAAAGGCGGACGCTCTAACCATTAGGCCACAGGAGCGGTCGGAGGATCTTAGCGATTGATAAGGAAAGATTCAGTAAAGAAAATGTAAGATGAAATCATGCAAATTAAAACTATCATTTCTTGTCATTACTTCTACAATCCGCCACTTAGGAGGTGTATAATGCAGTTAACTCTGATATTACTACAGCCGCAATAACGTTACCATAATTGTAATGTTTAGTACAGTATTTGCTTAATTAATAAGAGAGAGAGAGAGAGAGAGAGAGAGAGAGAGAGAGAGAGAGAGAGAGAGAGAGAGAGAGAGAGAGAGAGAGAGAGAGAGAGAGAGAGAGAGAGAGAGAGAGAGAGAGAGAGAGAGAGAGAGAGAGCTGGGTGCCTTTGATAAATATTGATGAAACATCTACTTGCACTTTATAAAGGAGTTTTGCACTGGAAACTGATTACAGTCTAAATTTGTGTCACAGCACCATTTGCATTATTATAAAACATTGCATTATTGTTCTACCTGTTGGATTGAAAGAGTTTCGTGTTTTTACAATATTACTAGGTTTTTATAATCCGCTAAAATTTGCCATATTGTTAGATAACTGAGCTTTCATGAATATGATTTTGTGTGCAGAAATGTCAGATTAACAAATAAAACAATTAAGGCAGTAATATCATCAATGGCGTGCATACAAAGGGGAAGGGGTGGGCATGGATTTCACCTATAAAATTGTTTGGCTAAATTCGTAGAACGTAGTAGCAAACTAATACTTTTTCACCCCACAATAATTCTGTGGGCTCTCGTTAAGTCTCATATCCTGTAGACTGTAAAACATTGTTCTAATCAATAACAATTATATGCCTTGATTTCATTATTTCTCTGCAGCAGGCATATGTTGAACGAAACTCGATCTGAAGTACTTTATGCATATTTAGCAGGATTCATTTGGTTTTAATTTAACTACATTTTGCGTCTTTTAAAGCCTCTTTCATCCATTGCAAGTGCTTAAAGAAACAATTGATTGACTTATCATCCTACATTAATAATAACGCAAATTGATGTGCAATCACTATTAGAGAGTGCTCGTACAAAAGTAACAAAAGAAAAGAGTGAAGCCATCAAGCATTGCATATTTTAACAAAATAATTTATTTCCCTAGAAAACAAAGTAAAAAGTGGAAAAAGGACTTGCGGTGTATGAATATAATCCGTAATTTACTCCTGAGATCGAAAAATATAAGTCATGTCACTAAATAGTTCTAATAAAATACAGGTTCGAATCTCGGTAACGTTCCAATATGGAAGACGATGACGTCAGATGTGGTCATTGTACAAATGACAACAATTCCTCTATTGAACTGCAGTTTATCTTTCCGTATAACTCCAGAATAAATTTCCACTGAATTTCTTTCTCCAAGAATTTAAAAAAAGTTACACTTGTTTGGTTTTCTATAGAATAAGTTACTATATTCCAAAAGCAAATGTACTTCAAAATCAGTCTGATTTCAACAACTGAAACTTTTCGAGCCCTCAAGGCTTAAAATACAACTCAATGAAAAGCTTTCAGAAAGGGTATTAAATCCAACTAAAGTATCACCTCGTTATCGCATGATAGGTCACGTGGTATATTAACACTTAAACAACACAATAGAAAATAAGACATTTGTCACGTAGCTAGACGAGCCTAATACAAATGTTCACTCCGAAATAAATTTAAAAATAAAAGATGGGTTATACATACTACATGTAGACCGAAATGACCCTTGCAATCGCTAATCGTTTTATCATAGTGTTTACACTGCCGCGCACCAGAGTGAACTAAACATAATGCTAATGTAACATCTTTTACGTTTTAGATAAATATAATTACTAAAAGAGACTATCGAATCCCGCAAAAATAATCATTACGAATGACGAATTCATAACCTGTTAAACATTGATGAACTGTAATTATCCGTGTTTAGATATCGTGTAGTTTTCCATGTTGTCTTGAATAACGCTTATTGTTGCACTTTTTGCCGTTACAACTGCTAACATTACCGTGTGGTCATCATACGCACGCAAATTATGAAGTATTGTGACTGTGGTCGTGAACATTGCTTTCATTTCCAGAGTCATTAAAAGTGCCGTCACATATCCGAGAATAAGTGTCCGTATAAAAATCAATAATATCATCACTGGTTGCCACTCCATTTTATCGAAAATACAAGCGATTCAAGAAACACCTCATTTGAATCCCTACCAAAAAAGTTTGTTGGCTCAGTTTACCTGTCACATCTGACAACAATGTAACAAAACTTGCTTGAGACTTGTTTTGCATTTTGTGTTGCAATTGTTTGGTCTCGAACATTTACTGAGTGGTGAAGGATTTAACAACTGCATAGATGATGTAGGGTACTTTAGTTTTGCGTTGCGCCTCTGTAAACTTCAAAATCTTTTTACCAGGCTATAGCATATTCGTATGGTGTGAAATTGGCTAATTTTACCGCAATAAAAGCAATGGTTTTAAAACAGTTGCTTCTTGTTACGTTCATGAAGCGTCTGCATGGAAACTTTTTTTTATACTTGTGTGCTTGCTGTATCGTTTAAGCAACAGAGCTAGATTCTTTATCCTCAGGTAATGAGCAATCTCTTATCAATTTCTTTGTCGAATTTAGCACTGATAATATTGGTAACCTTGCGGTTCAGGATTGTACGATCACCACTGTGAATCAATGGTGTTAAGATTTTAAAACCATCCTTGCCACGATTAAACGCCATAATCAAATGCACGATTTGTACTGAATAATACCTCAGTCAGACACTATATGCATCTGTCTTTCAAAACAAATATCTTTCTGCAAATTATCATTTTATACCATGGTAACTCTTCAACGCAAAAATATTTTATGCTACATTTGGTATAAAATAACTTCTGCCAGCCTAAAATACTCCTTGCTTCATAAATTTATATATGCAGCTGAAGATTTCAACTCTGTATACTGGCGATCAATACTCGTATTTCTGTCTCTGTACAAGAACGTTTTAGTATAGCTAAAATTAATAATATGGGCTGACTCAATACTTTACCATGCAGACCATTATCACAATAACAATTGTGTCATCCACATTATTGTGATAATAGGCTGTTTGTTCGTTACTGATCTAGGCCAGCATCCTCTATCCCATGTGACTCGGTTGTTTTATTTAGTCACATTCACTTTGCACTCATTATAGTCGATAGGTTACACATAAACATCAGACTTTTCATAAATGAGCAGAAGGCAGTGACTGATATAAAAGATTTTTATTAAATACGCTTTGATGCGAAAATACTAAACATGCATATGAGACTACATATCTTAACAGCAACGAAAGAAAACTAATTCTAGTTAAATTTAATCTTAAAAAATGTCAAATGGATGAGAATATAGAATATAATTGACTATGCTGATGAGGATGAGGATCATGAAGATGATGATACTCAGTTTCGTCGCCATCGTTGTCTTCATTTCCTGTATAGAGTACAATGACTTGCATGGAACGTTTATACGTCTTAAACTATCACCACAAAACTTGTATTTACCCAATATTTCTTTGTGCATATCAATGCTTACATTTACATTAATCAATACCATTGAATGAAATTTTTTTCTACACAAAGTACTTTGTATACACAGTTATCTCGCGGTCTCTTTTTCATACTGGATTATTCAAGAGAAGCGCTCACACGCACGCACACTCTTAAACAGAAAATATAACTAGTGATCACCCTTTCTTTCCTTATTTACATTAAAGACTCCTCCCTATTGAGTGCATATGCAATGAAGTTCTTAACAGTGGTTCGAAAGTTCTACTTCCTTGCATGTAATCAGTGTTAATAAGAAATACATGGAGGACTCTCCAATATTGTTTAGTTTTGTCTAATGTCTGCCGATTTTTTTTTAGCGTTTTTGACAATTTGAGAAGGAAATGTTGAGTACAATAAGGGTAACGGTAAAGCATGAAGTTAATGATGATCACGTATTTTATTTACAAAATGGACGAGTAATTTAACATGACGTGACTCAGAGGCTCTATAATGTGCCACTTAGGGAAGATATGTTATGCAGGCGACTCTTACATCTGACACATTCTTATACACCATGAATTTACCAAAATAAGTCTTAATACAATACCTAATCGTGTTATAATGAAAAGAGAGAACTGGATGGTAAAATACGCGGTTAAACATTCTGGAAGTGTGTCACAACACTAAAACAGCTCATAGTTGTTCTACCTTTGTGAGTGGAATAGGTCTGTATTTTTTATGCACGATATTTTTGACACAAACTCACTTTCTAAATAAATCCATAGGTAAAGAATCACAGCGTGTCTATACTGCATCAATACTATCCTGCAGCTGTATTTCCGAAGGCAATATCTGACGAATTCAGATGTAATATATGAAAACTATTCGACTTAGCTTATGAGGTATTTCAAATCCACCATTAAACATTATTCATTTCCTCTTCATGTCAACAGTCGCCACTAGTAGGAAAAGCAGTAATAATAATATGAATGATGATGACGATACTACTACTACTACTACTATTACTACTACTGCTACTACTACTACTACTACTAATAATACTAATAATAATAATAATAATAATAATAATAATAATAATAATAATAATAATAATAATAATAATAATAATAATAATAATAATAATAAAGTAGACGAAAAAAAGAAGAATATGAGGACAAAGAAGATGACGATAACGATGACGAAATCATGTTGCTAATGTCGGGCCCAGTTAGTTTTACAGCGAAATCTATATAATTGAACCCCACGCGAAACAAGCATAACTGAAAGTAGTGCTGCAGTGGGTCTCACTTTTTCCACCAATGAGCCTACATGCGTTTCGCTTTGGAAGTTCTAATTCAGAAATATGGAAAGAAATCAGTTTGATGCCCCCATAGAAGAGAAAACTTCTGGCACATTGTGAAAATATTATGCATGATCGAAACAGCATTAACAGAACAGGAGGCCTTTCAGTTACTATGTTAATTTACAAAAGAAAAAATAATTTCACGAATGAATGGAACTGTTTGTATTTATATTTAAGTAGACTTGTTCAAAGTTATATTGTGTCCGTTTATCTAAAAATTGCATTTTGTTGTAAACTAAAAACTAATTGCATCATGTTAAGTATATAAATAAAACGTAATGCAAGTTGGTTAATTTAGGGTGTAAACGGAGGTATATGTGGCAATTAATATTGTATTAAAATGTGTATAATTATGTGAGAAGTCTTGTTCTTCACGTGTTCATAAGATATCAAAATTAGCTTGTTGTCTCTCCACAAAAGCCATCACCCTCACCCCTACCCACGTGCTCATCTTAGCTGTGATAGAAATACACTATGTTCCTTCCTTTTACGAACTTTATTATGAATAAAGTTCGTAAAAGGAAGAAACATAGTGTTATTTATTACTATGTCATGTGAATTGCTGAGGACCTGTTGATACCCTATTTACTATATTTAAATAATAATTATTTTCCTTTCTCTTTTAGAATTGCGGGTGTGACTGATCTTGATGAATGGATCTTGCTGAATGGATCAAAAGTTTGAGGTCGCCAGTAATACCACTCAGGTAAATATATGGCAAAAGCACATATCTTCTTTCTCACGATGCAAGCAATCCTCCGTTTCAATTTGATCAGCAAGTTAGGCAATTTGATGAAACTGATACGGTTAGATTTGGTACCATGATAGTTGATGTCATAATGAAACTCATGCTGAAACAGATGAAGGTAGAAGCAGCTGCGTCGTTTGAAGGTATGATGCTGGATGGCTTCCTAAAGCAAAGAAGTGCTAAAGTTGGACTCACTATCAAAGCTGCAAATGACTTTGTCATGCTTTCAAAGTATCAAAGTATTCATATGGATATTGCTGTAATGCCAATTTCCTCCTCAGGACTGGCAAAAATTATTGGGAAGGAAAAATGAAGCTAACCTCAAAATAAGAATTTCCAGATAGCTTGCAAATGTTATCATTATCAAATGTGAGAGTATTTTCTACCTAAGTTATACATTAGCGCGTCCTTGAGTCTTTCATAGACAAGAGCAGAGAGCAGATAAATTGTCTTATTAATGGTCGTGTTGTACGCGGAAAGTCGCCTTTAACCTTACAAGTACAATGTACCCACCTTCTGTGAGTCTAACAATTACTTCAAGCCAACTGTTCAGAACTGTGTGTCATAGGACATCGCTCATTTTCCAAACACCGATGCAGACATTGTTTGCTTGATGTCAATTCCGGGAGCTTCAGACGCTACAAAGTACGTTGTGGCCAAATGGGTAGATGACAACCAAGTCCACATATCTCGTTTTGATGACCAGTACATTGTTTGGCGGATGTGCACCAAAGCTTTCGAAAAGTACTATATGGATATTGCCAGAGAGACCACAGGAAGGCAATACATAATGATGGCTTGCAGGATCGTGAAAGCTTTTATGAGTAAACAGAAAAAGATAGCTAATTGCACTCTCAGCACTTTCGTGCTTTCATACGTTTTGAAGAACATTGCATTTTATTGTTTCTTTTCTCGATATGTTTCTCGAGTCAAAGATGACCTCGATAGTTTTCTTCGTTTTCTGAATAGTTGCGTAGAGGAAGAACAACTGCCACAACTCTTCATCAGGAAAACATTTTCTTCTTCTGAGTTTTTTTCGTCATGTTCGGAAGGTACACGGTTCGATCTCATTAGGAAAGTCGCTCCAGAATCTTTGGTCATTGCTAGGAGGGACATGATGCTCGTATTGATTTTTCTCGACGGAAGGTACGAGAAGTGAGAGTCTTTGAGTGAGATATGAGAACAGTTTAAGGGTATACATACTAAATGGAGATTAGCCTGGTTAGAGTCACACACTTGAGCTATCTTGAGTGTAAAGAATTGAGGGGTAAAATACTCCTTTATCTTTAGATAAAGGCTACAAAAAGATTTAGTACTTTTATATTATAAATAATATTTTGCAGCAAGTGAACATCTTTTGCAACTGTTACGAACTGCGTTGTTATTTGAGGAAGGCAATTAACATTTCCTAATGATTCGATGTTTACAATGGTTATGAATTTTTACTGGGTCACATATACATTTGTATTGACTTTTTAGTGTATACTAAATCTTGCATTTTTCAAACTTATCCAATGGTATTAATCGTTATCTTTCAGCTTTCACCTAAACTTTGTGCGTGGAATCCATGAGCATTATTGTGTCGTTATTAATATATTAGTTTCTCTGTGAACTGCGGGGTCTTTCTCTGTAAAGCATATGTGAATGAAGTCTTAAATGGCTTATGGCTTTTTAATTTTCTACATAGATTTTGCAGGCCGAAAAGATTTAAATTTATATCATAAAACTTGTATTCTTATTGATAGTTTGCACTGAGCATTCAAATGGATTTACTACAATATATATATATACCGTTAATTATAAACACTGTGGATAAATGTTTAACTGGTCTTATTAATTCAGAAACGCATACCAACTTATTATGATTGTTTGCATGTAAAATTATACCACTCTAGGATCTTAATGGGATATTTTAGTTCCTTCACTACTTTAAATCCGTCTTTCCTCTACTCTAAGTCCTCTTTAATTAGCCATATATATATATATATATATATATATATATATATATATATATATATATATATATATATATATATATATATATATATATATATATATATTTGTGTATTGAATCAAAACAAAATATAGATGAGATGCAAATATGTTGCTACTTAATTTATGGTTCTTGTAGAAATTGATTAATTCCATTTTTCTACAATAACCTTCTCTATATCCTTAGGTCAAATAAATTTAGTACATATCGTCTTGTCTTTCTATGCCTGCGGAGCTTCTATAATATTTAGAAGCTGTAAGCTAATTATTAAAATGTTTAATTATTATGAATATATCCTGTTGCAGTTTCTCACATTTGCTCTTGTTCTTAAGGTGTTCTTTGCATTTTCAGGTACACTTTTCACTTAATCGTCCCTTTGATGTGGAGAAAATGTCCCTCTCAACAAAGTATTGTAAATCGTTACTAGTTAAAACTATGAAATTGTAGGAGACAGTATCAAACCAAAGTGTTTTCACCTGGTCAGGCACCAGTATTTTCAAGACTGCAGCTTCACACATATATTGACATTACAAAATAAGATGCAAGCAGGAATTTCTGTAAGCATGTAGTTACTTTTCACAAGAAAACATGTTGCCAACTTATATTCCAAAATGAAGATTTTAAGTGGTTAAGCCGCATTTCACCAAATTTCACACAATGCATTATATGTAAATCCTTGTAATCCTTTTATAAAAATAAGAATGCAGAGAACGTAGCTGTGTTAAAAATCTAGCTAATGACCTAAAATTGTTTTATTTCTTTTGACCAATATGCTGTCTTCCTTTTTATGGCGCCTCTGTATAGTTGTCAAACGGACGCTTTACCAAAATTAATAATTTAGCTGGAAAGTTGATGGAAAATGAGACGCCTTTTTTAAAATGCAGGTAACTGATACTGATACTGAATTGTGAAAAGTAAATATATTGTTGTGTAAATATCAAGTGACCTCTTTACTTTGGCGCAACAGTGTCTTAATAAAGCTGCAGTCTTTAAACTGTACCTGACCAGTCGAAAATAATAAATTGTCTCTTGACGTTTCCCGAATCAAGATGTGACATTTCTCGGTAAAGAAGAAAATTGTGTAATATAAACTACTGAAATATTACATCTAAAAGGTAAACGGTTGTGTGAGCAACTGCAGTTTCTTGACTGTTCCGGTGACCTAGAGGTTAGAGCGTCCGTCTCAGATGCAGGCGGACGCGGGTTCGAACCTCTGTGAAGTCATACCAAAGACTTATACAAATCGTACTAACAGCTGCCTCGCTTGGCGCTCAATATTTAGCAGCTAGTGGTAGGACTGATCGGCATGGTGTCAGGATAATGTGTATGGGTTGGACATCATTCTAAATGTCTGCTGCATGTTGGTTCAGTGCTAATTATCACTATTATCTGCCATACTGCATGACTAAAAATATTGTTAAAGCTACGTTAAAAATCCAAATCACACACACACACACACACACACACACACACACACACACACACACACACGCAATTACTGGAGTTACGATCCTTAATTCTTATTGCAGATTTATATTAGAAAATATACTATTTTCATGTTTTGTCTGTTTTAATATTGAGCTTGCATCAGGTACCAGTATATTTATATTATAAGCGTAGGCATCCGAGTCCCAGAAACGAGTTCTTGGAATAATTTTCATTACCTACGAAGATTCCTCCTGCACTCAAAGAAGTGGTAAGTTGTACCTTTTTTATAATTACCTAAGATGGATTTTGCAAGATTTGCTGCTGCGTCTATTCCGCGTCAATCATCGCTTTCTTTCATTACACATGAGCAAGTGTATCGCACCACGGGACATATTTGCGCACTAATTGAGTGGCTAAAACATCACATATTGAAGAGAACGTCTTAGACAGTTTAAGCGTTGAATAGGGGCCCGCAAATAGACACAAATATCCTAGGAATGGAAATCTGTAATACTCAAATATATCAAGGTGAATGTTTCGCAGTTTCAGACCATCAGTAGTAAGTAATTTGAATGCGGAAAACAAAACCATAGCTGTGAATTCTGGGAATTGATAGAATAAAGTTTGCTAATACAATGTTTGCTCGAATATTTGCAACCTGTTGCGGAGAGCAGATTCCTTACCGCTATTAATATACACGCAAATATTAATTTGCTTTAAAAAAATTTAAAGAAATTAATGTTGGCATCATTTACGAATAAAAGATTCTAAATACTGTTAGTGATATTGGTTTAGTGACTATGATTAGACATCTATTGGATATTATTTATCAAACTCGAAAGTGCAATTCTCTGTTTTGATATTATTGTATTATTTCCTATAGCAACACACACACAAATACACACACACACACACACACACACACACACACACACATATATATATATATATATATATATATATATATATATATATATATATATATATATATATATATAGTTACATATATGTAATTAAATAATTAAAATACTTGTGTGTTAGTTATAATTTTTTTATACTATTTTTATTTCATTGCATGTTATTGTAATAACTTTGTTTACTGGATTGCAGTTCACTTTTAGTAAATAAGCACTATTAGTACATTATATTTTTAGCTGACTTTGATACTGAATTGGTAAACACAGTCAAAATCATTGGTCGTAATCAAGATCATTCTTGGCTTGCTTCAAATCTGTTGAAAAAAACAGCCTGTATTAAATTCATTTCCAGTGTGGGAATCATTGATTCTTAGCTAATGCTGTACTACCCTACATGGTAATTGACATATTATTTTACTGCTATGTTCGGAGTAAGTGATTACGTGACCCATCACAATAATTCTTTAATGTTGATGCAAGTTTAATTTAAAATTATTCTATTTTTAAAATTTAATAACTTATATTCTCTGGAAAATATACAAGTGCTCTTATTTATGAAAATTCTTGGACAAAGATATTTATTGGAAATTACTCGGAATTAAAAAGCCGGAATCGGTGACTCGGCAAGGAACTTTTAACCCATCAACACAGAACAGAAGAGAGGACGTCATCGACTTCTATCTTTGAACTTAGTCGGGATTCGAATTTTGATACATTTAGAACTTTATAACAATAGGAATTATATTTTTAAATTGTAGGATTAATTTTTGATTAGATTCACAAACCATAGGTCCTTTTCATATATTTACCTTGTTTTATAGGGAAATCAATTATTTTGTTAAATTTACAAACCTGTGTGTTTCACTTTTTCTTTGTTAGCTTTTGTGCGAGCCTACACGTAACAATATATAAAACATGTAGTTTGCCATGGTATAATAAAACGGTTGGTATAATATCAATATACCAGTGTTCTCACAGAGGACGTGAATATGAATTTATCAGTAATGACTTCCCCATGTTTTGTTGGATGAACTGAAGCAAACTTATTTGTCTCTTTTGCAAGTACTGCATCATCCATGAACAGAAATCATGTGACACAAATTTCATCAGACAGGTTAAGAGATTTAGTTCTCAATTAAAATAACAAATATGAGCTGATTTGGCCATCTCATCATGATATTTATTAAACTAGATTATAACTAAATTAAAACATACGATGCATAAATTACCAATGTTGATGTCGTCTGCGAATAGCAAGGCTTTGTTCTAAAATATTTGATGTTATGCAAGGGAAACTTCAAACTACAATATTTTGCAACTGCAATCTATACTTTTAAAAAGAACAGGAAGAAGGTTCAAATAAAGGTTTTCATTAGATATTTCATTCCTTTGATAAGAAAGAAGTGATCAGTCTAAGGTTTTCGTCACAAAGGTTTCATTCACAGGTTTTAAATATTCTCCAAAAGATCAAAACGTTTTATAATAATACTATCCTATAAAGCGAACTCATTTATTTGAATGAGAATAATAGCTTAAATACATAGAAATGAATATGTCACAAGAAATAGTATGAAACTTGCCTTGTTCCGTTGCTTGGTAATAGTAGAATAGAAAAACACCTACCGGGTCAGTTTTGCAAGTGCAGTTGTTATTCTTACTTTCGTCTTATTTGATTGCTACAAAATGTCAATGTTTGCAATAATTATCCATCATTTATTGCATTGACATAGGTCATGTTTGGATTGTGTTAGTGCTTATGTATGATATGGATCACGGCAAGTATTATTGGCAAAGGAGGAACTTAAAGACCCCACTAAGAAACAAAGACCCATGGAAAGCTAATAGCAGCTTTCTCTCATACCTATATGTCCTATTCCAAGACTCGAACCCACGCAGACATAAATAATATGGCTGTGATTGGTATAGGCGAGAGCTTTAGACCACTTGGCCACGCGGGGTCCAATTTAATATTTTATCGACCTGATAACTTAACAGGTAAAACATGCGAGGTCTCGCCAGTTTTGTGTCTGAAACATCTTGTCAAATAGCATGTATACATAGTGCCAAAAACCTGATCTCAAAGCAAATTCATAACCAAGGAGATGCAAATAATGTGCTTCCATGTTAAAAATCAATCACCTTTAACTCCGTCAGTGGATGGGTGCTATGAAATCTACTATAAAACTACAAACTATTGTCTAGTATCTATAATGAAATAATGATTGAGATTCAGCTCGGTTGTCCATATTTATATGCTTGTTTATATGATAACAATTTCCTAGAGGTTAATATAATAGATCTTCACCATTTCGTAGTTGGAAGCTAATACGTTTTAATTCCAGTCGTGTTTGATGTTTCTATTGATCAGACGAAGGTTTTAAAAATAGACCTTTTAACAGGACACCGTCTTTGTGCGAGGGTAAAAGGTTTGACTTCTCTACAGCGGCAGAGAGGCTAAACTCTAAAACTTGTTTTAATTAGAGATTTAACCGAAAATAAAGGTTTTTACGAAGATGAAAAATAAGGTTTATAATTGTAAACCTAAGCCGGTAACCGATCATATTCCTATACAACGGGAAACAGATTCAATTAGAGTTTTTGTTACCACGCGTTGACTGATTATCCAAATTTTAGGCGTGTTCGCTTGCGACACGCACACACACGTGTTGTCGCAGCCTTTCTGCTCCTTTAGTGTCAACCAAACATTTTATCGAGACCTATCTGATATCTTGATCTAGGATCATGCAAAAGTTTTGTAATAAATCCAAATATGGTAGCTTGTGCCCCCGCAAAGAAGTTTTTATTCTTAGTCATGTCCATATCCGATGAACACCAAATTTAATGAATGTTTTGTAACGTATGTGTATCGACACGGTCAACCACAATTAAAATAGTACAGTTATCCCTGCTGAATTTAGGTATTTGGGTAACATATATGACATCTGTATTGTTACATCTACCTCGTGAGAATATCCGAGCTGGATTTATTTGTCTGTCTAGCATACTATCATCGTTAATTACGAGATTATTAATAAATCAATCTAGGTCTTCTACGGATGGGGCATCATACAGAGCAGTGATAAAATCGATAATATCATTATTATCTACGGTCAAGGACACTGAGTTTTCATTACAATCCTTAAGTACTTCATAACATCATTGGTCATCTACCGATGGTGGCACTAAATACAACTTATCTCACTTGAGCCATCTCATTATTATATTAAGTAATAATTGTGTTTTACCAGACCCAGACCGTCCATTGATTATCATCCTTATATAATTTGGTGGTGCTGGATGATGCTTGACTGGCTCTCTCGCTCATGTAGCTGAGAAATCACTTATATCTACGTAATAAATATCATGGATTTGTTCGATGTAGAGCACCCACGCCAACTAGTGAATTAACTACAGTATCAACTAAAATAAAAAACTTGATCTTATAGGTAAATGTCAGCGTTGTGGCACAATAAAATTTAGATTTATTTTGTTGAAAACAAAAGCTGTTGATGATATTGCCGTGGTTCTAAGAAAACTATCAGGAACCCAATGGGTCAAGTACCCTGGTGAAAAATCTCTGCCTGGTAATAATTGCTGTGGTCCTGGAACTAATCTTGAAATCCGATTTGATAACAATGACCAACCAAAGCCTAGAGAGTATCCAATCAACGCAATTGATCAAGCGTGTCATATTCATGATGTTGCGTATAAAAGCAAAGATTTACAACAACGGCACCTCACAGATGTGAAGTTGATTTATGCGTTAAACTCTATACCTAAAAAATTTGCCAGCCATAAAATTGATAGCTTCCTAATAAAATCTGCGATGAAAGGTAAACTAATTATAGGGGCTGGGAATTAATCAACTAATTGTTATCATAATAATGGAATCTGCTTATTATAGTCTAAGATGATATTGGAGATGTAAAGCAGCGATTAGCAATCTTGCTGAAGCAGTAAAAGTCTCAAGTGTTGTTGTTGCAAATTCGTTAGCACGAAAGGCAATAAGGCAAATCTATATGCGTCCACCTAATTCAGTACTCGCATTTTAATGTTTTTAATGAAGTTCTTCCAGCATATAGTTTATTTTTCTCTGCACAATGATATTAACATTGGTAGACGTCGTTCACGCACATACAAATACGCGTTAACTGTCGTTGAGGTTGCAAGTAGGTATACAAAAGCAGAGCCACTATCAACTAAAACAGCATCTAACGTTGCTTGTGCGTTTGAAGACCCTTGCCATGAGCACGGCTAATACAGCTTGATCCTGGAACAGTATCTCTTGGTGCAGTATCATCGTTGATAAAGGAACATAATGTCAAAATTATAAGAGGACATACAGCAATTCATCGCGATCAGGCAATCGTTGAAAGATTTAATCAAACATTTGCTGAGAGATTATATGGATACCATACACATACATACACACACATACATACATACATACATACATACATACATACATACATACATACATACATACATACATACATACATACATACATGCATGCATGCATGCATGCATGCATGCATGCATGCATGCATGCATGCATACATACATACATACATACATACATACATACATACATACATACATACATACATACATACATACATACATACATACATACATACATACATACATACATACATACATACATACATACATACATACATACATACATTCTTGCATACATGCATGTACACACACACACACACACCTATATATATATATATATATATAGATATATATATATATATATATATATATATATATATATATATATATATATATATATATATATATATTGTTACGACTTATTTATTATTATTAAGACTCCTCTGTGTTTACGATTCTGTGAAGAGTTCTTTCAGTCATAACATTTTCTGGGTTCGCCTGATACTGGCTTGAGGTGAAATGAATGTAGATATTTACTTGTGGTGTTGGTATTGAATATTCCTGGATAATAAAAGACTTGAATGACAGAGAAGAATAAGAAAAGAATGAAGAAATGTGTGTTATATATCTGAGGTGAATAAATACAGAATAAATTATGTTTTACTTTTTATTGTGTTCTCTGATTTTCTTTTTCTAATAATCATAAATTAGAATTATATTGACATACAGAATAACAATTTCACTTCATGTCCATACATTTACTATACAACATAAGGAAATAAGATTGTTTGCTTATTACACAACTGTTCATGTATACTTCAGGAAACAATTTTATCATAAATGTATTATACAGTGATTTTAATAAAATTTGAGATTATTGTTTATTTATTTATGTTTACAGCAACAATATAATCTTAGTGGTAGAGGCTTGTAATAATCTATCTCTATTAACTCCTTATACAATAAAACTTTTGAAATATAAATCTGAACAAATCCGAATTTTGCATAACTCCGAAATTCGGATCACTCAAAATCTGGAGCAGTCCGAAATTTGTGACCTTCAAAATCTGGGCAAATCCGAATTTTGGATAGTTCCGAAATTCGGATCATTCAAAATCTGGAGCAGTCCGAAATTTGTGACCTTCAAAATCTGGGCAAAACCGAATTTTGGATAGTTCCGAAATTCGGATCATTCAAAATCTGGAGCAGTCCGAAATTTGTGTCACTCAAAATCTGGGCAAATCCGAATTTTGGATAGTTCCAAAATTCATATCATTCAAAATCTGGAGCAGTCAGACATTTCTATCATTCAAAATCTGTGCGAATCCGAATTTTGGGATAATTTAATAACATAACCTTTTTTTGAGATAACTTTGAACTGAATTTTGGGTATTTTAATCACATAACTTCTTAGAGATAACTTTCACCTGAATTAAATTCGCCATGACAAAATGTTTTAATAATAATCAGAAAAGAGACAAACGATTCAGACGTCAACGCTGTCTCTGTCGTCTGCGAAGACGCGCAGTATTTATACTCTCTGAACCCTTGGAGAACCTCGGATGTTTACATCAACATCAAAAGCCGGGACACTCGAGGTTCCCCGATTGGGTTTAGAAATGGGAGCGCTACCACCTCGCGCTTAACAACATAGAATGCTGGGAACAATGGCACCATTACAAAACTAACGGAGCAATTTCCGTAATGCAATATTTAATTAAAATACATAGTAAACAAGTAAGGCAACATAAAATATCGTCATCTAGTAATACATAAGTGTCTAACAGTTACTCGAAGTATAGTGGGGAGTTGAAATAATCATCACAATGGATGACATGAATGTCGGACGGTTTCATTCAAAACCATCATGTGCTTTCAACGAGGGACCGTCTCAAAGCAACGTAATCAATGGAAACAAGGTACATGTACGCAACATCTTAAATAATTGAATTAAACATACAAATAAAATAAAATTGTGAGACTGGCATAGCAATATATAAATTTATCATAAAAAAAAGAGTGAAGACAACATGCTTTGTAAATTTTAGCAAAAATAATATATTTTTCTAGAAAACAGGAAAATATTTAAATATGTTAAACATGACTTAAGGTTTACAGAAATGATCCAAAGCCTTTTGTTTGTTCAAAATTGAAATATAAGTCCTGTAAAAAGTTCTAAACACAGTATAAAGTTTAATCCCGGTCCAAATTGGCGGATGACCATGTCAGACGAAGGCTAACAGAAAATTCCAGAATATACACAATAAAGCACAGTTTGTGTTGTTCCATTCCCAATTTAGAATATTTTCGGAAAATATCTTTGTTCAAATCAGCAATGTTATTCTCCAGAAAAACTATTATTCAGAACAACGAAGTAAAATTTCTCCTATAACAAAACCTGTTGTTCTAAGTAGACATACGAACAGACAACTTCTTCTAGCTCCAAAATACCCTTTTCAAGGTAATAGAGGTTGCATAAATCTAAGATGTTACAATGAACTGTCTTTACGACTCTACGACTGTGTATGACTCGAGTACGAATGTCTGTCCGTGACTCTGAACGTCTTACAAAATACGTCGGTATATAAATAAAGCTAATACGTTGTTTGAATTATATGCGCACGAGGACGCATGCAATATCGTAATACTTCTGGACGTTAGGAAAGCCTAACCAAGTATCAGCCAATCGTTTTCATAGTTATTCCTGAATGTTTACTTGTAATGAATTTGTTATCATACACAACACGTGCTCACACGAGTCACACTTACGACTCAAGTAAAAACGGTGTTTTTCAACATGTTAGACTAATATTAATATAATCATATTAATAATTATATTAAACGAAATAAAATGAAATAAAACGATTTATACAAACTTCTATCCTTAACACACACATACTTTAGCTACATGGTCGTAACACCAATCCCCATAAAGAAAAAAGAAAGATTTATGTAATAAAACTTTTTTCATAGCAGATGTAAATTCTACATAAGGTAGAAAAATACATAAAAACCCTTACGACTTTATAAAAAAGACATTTCTACACGCGGGAAAGTGCGTCTGTACCTTTTATGTACCTGATATCAAGATTATATTCCTATAAAAATGAACTCTATCTCAACAGCCTCTGCTTTTTATTTTTCATTCTGCCGATGAAAGAGAGGGGTTGTGGTCACTAAAGGCAACAACCGGAAAAGGAGCCGAGCTAATATAGACTTCGAAAAGCTGTAATGCAAGCATTAAAGCCAAACACTCCTCGATTGTTGAGTAACTTCTCTGGTGTTTGTTTAATTTCTTAGAGAAATAACACACTGGGTGTTCAACACCATTTTGGTCATCTTGGAGAAAACTGCTCAAACCCCAACATCACTCGCATCTACAGATAGTTTGAACCGATGACTGAAATCTGGAGCCGTTTAAACTGGTGCACTTACAAAGTATGGCTTTTAGTCTATCGAAAGCCTCTTGACATTTATTAATCCAAAGAAACTTGTTTTTCTTTCTCAGCAGGTTTGTCAGAGGTTCAACTGCATCAGAAAAATTAGAACAAAATTTACGATAATACACAGCCATACCTAAAAATCGCATCAGCTGTTTTCTAATAACTGGCACTAAAATTCAGAAATAGCTTTGATTGTAGCATCTATAGGTTTAGACTTTCCATGTCCCGCAATATGTCCTAGAAAGGTAGCACATGCACGACAGAACTCACTTTTAGACAAAATAATAGTCAGATATGCATCAGCGATTCTGTCGAAGAACTTGCGAATCGTAATTATTTGTTCTTACCAGGTGTTGTTTTAAATGATGATATCATCAATATATGTATCGCAGTTGTCTAGACCAGAAGTTATCATATTCATAAGGCGTTGAAATGTGCTCGGGGAACCCTTGATCCCAAAAGGCATCACTTTGTGCTGGTAGAGACCATCTGGAGTCACAGATGCCGAAAATTCTTTTGCTCATTCCGTTAGGTGAGTTTGCCAAAAGCCTTTTAGATGATCGAGTTTAGTAAAGTATTTGGCATTTCCAATTTTGTATATACAATCATCGATTCTTGGAAGTGGAAACGATTTTGTTTTTGTCACACTATTTACCTTCCTATAATCCGTACACATTCGGAAATTTTTGTCCTGTTTCGGAACAAAAGTGCACGGTGAACGCCAATCATTCTTACTGGGCTCTATAAAATCATTGCCTAGTAAATACTGAATCTCTTTTTTCATATATTGCTGTTTAAAAAGATTCATCCTGTATGGTCGTTGTTTCATGGGTTTCGAATTTACTATTTCAACGTCGTGAAAAATTTTGTTTGTCCTTGTAGGCACATCTGGAAACAAGTGCTTATATTCAGACAACAATTGTTCACTTTTGTCTTGATCTTGCAAATGAGAAAGTTTCTGATCTAGATTTTCCATAACTTCCAAATTCTGCAGACTTATTAGTAGAATCCAGCTAAATTCCTTCATATAACTCTACGTTTGATGGGACAGGTACAACTAAATTAATTACATTATTTACTTGGCTATTTCTTTAAAAACAGTAGTGCTCCATTAATTTATTTAGACTTTAGTACTAATGTTATAAGATGACTCATTCATTTTCTTCTTTACTTTATAAGGGCCATATAATCTTAATTACAGAAAATTATGTAGAATTAGCAAGAGAGAATTTGACTTTATTACAGGACCCTAAACTGCTCTCTAGTATGCATTGGTGAAACTATAGATTCACTTTCAACTTGAACTGCTGAATGCCAAATTCAAGTGTAACAAGCTGGAACACAGCAGACTTTAACTTGGACCTTTGACCAAATTGATCAAACTTGAGAAGGCCAAATTGAGCAAAATTCCTCAAAAGAATTACTTTTGAAAAACATGTTGACACACGCTTGATTGTCAACAAATTTTGGTTACATTGCATGGTCTTTGGTAACGGATCAATACAATCTACTACAACTCTACTGAATGGCTTGTAAAATGCAGGAACTGGTTTCAAGGTAGCGTTAGGAATTTTTTATTTGGTTTTCTCACAATTTGACACGTATGACAAGATCTACAAAACTTGCAAAAATCACTTTTAACTTTTGGCCAATAGAAGTGAGTCAATACCTTGTAATACGTTTTATTGATTCCTAAATGACCAGCCAGAGGAGTTTCATGCAACAAACAAAGTATCTCCTCTCTGTAAGGTTTCGGAATCATAATTTGATATTTTACTGACCATTCGTCACTAGAAGATACCTCGGATGGTCTCCATTTGTTTTCATAAGAACTTGATTGTTAATGAAGTAACAGGTACTTTAGTTGCTTCAGTTTCACTAACGGCTCGCTGAAACAAACAGGAAGAGAACTCGGGATCCTTCTCCTGTTCAACCACAAGTGATTGTCGTTTATCACCCTGATCAGATAAAAGAGAATAAGTATTCAAAAGAGGATCACTTTGATCAATACTATTTGACAGATCCAAATTAGAATTGAAAGTGACCTCATCAAAAACCAGACCAATACATGTGTCAGTTAAAGGAACACAGTCCTTATCAAAATCATTCGTAAGAGCTTTCTTTGCCATAGCTCTTGTAACTACGCAAGTTGAGAATAAATCAGGGATTTATTTTTCAATAGGATCAACTTTCTGATTCAAAGAAGGCTTGTCAGTTAAAAGTGGATTAACCACAGTCTTGTATCCAGCTAAGTCATTGCCTAGCAACAAATGAACTCCCTCAACGGGTAAGGTAACACTACACCGACGGTCACATGTCCTGAAACTAAGTCTGATGACAAAGTAACAGTATGGAGAGGAACATTAACAAAGCCGCACTCTTCTCCCTCAATGAGATTTCTCTCATTTAACAGATCTTTTCTGAAGAAGGCAGAACACCTGAAGCTAAAAGACTGAGAAGCTCATGTATCCCTTAAAATTTTAATAGGGAGAGAATTGGCCTAATCAACCAAGAGTGATATAAAACCCTTCGAAATGAACGGTTCAAAATTCTCCAAAACACAGTCAAACTGAGTTTTATCAAACCCAGCAAATGTATGGTTTTCAATACATGACATTGACCTTGGTTTCTTAGAAATAAGAATTTGGGATAGGTCTATCTTAATTCTGATGCCTATATTTAAATTTAATGCACTCAGAAATGACGTGTCATTTGTTTCTTACAATAGGTAAACGTAGGTAGAGACAAGGATTTAGAATCGAGTCTCTCAGAGGCTTGATTTTTAGAATTGGCGCCAGATTGATTTTTACTGAGAGTCGTATTTGCTTGAAACACCTTTTCGTCAGTAGACTGCTGAGTGAAATATTTATTTACAGCAGGAATTTTATGAGTTAAGGAATACTTAGCAGCCAGAGCATCATTTTCCAAGGTTTTGACCTCACGTTCTTCAAGGTGATTTTTGATATCACTGGGAAGACTGTTTTTAAACTCTTCGAGTAATATCAATTGTTCAAGTCTTTCATAATCATATTCAGTTTTCTCAGACACCATCTCTTAAAACAACTTATATTTTTCCATAGTAAATTCAACATAAGTTTGTCTAATTTCTTTTTTGTAACTTCTGAACTTTTGTCGATAAGCCTCAGGGACTAACTCGTAACCTTTCAAGATGCATTCCTTAACCAAATCGTAATCATAACATTGTTGTACTGATAGAGATATATAGATATTTCTGACCTTGCCATAAATTACTCTGCAATAATTGAATTCAATACTCTCTTGGCCATTTTGAATTCTCAGCTACTTTTTCCAAAAGAAAAAAAAATTTCCTGCTTTCTTTTCATTAAAGGGGGAACTAATTTGATATTTCCTAAAATGTTAAACTTTGAATTTGCATGAGATGTGCAATCATGCCTGTCACTTTCCAGATCCAATTCTTTCATTTTCATTTGATATTCTTTTTCATATCTTTTCTTTTGCCTCTGTCTATCTCTCTCACTTTCTTATATTTTCATTTGTTCCTTTTGTAATGCTACTTGCATATATTTATCCCTTTCTTCAATTTGTATTTGTCTTTCTTTTTACCTTTCTTCAAGTTGTCTTTGCTTTTCCCTTTCTTATATTTGTCATTGTTTTTCCTTTTCTTCAAATTGTAATCTCATTTGTTCTTTTTGTAATTCTATTTGCCTATCATTTTCTTTTTCTTCTGATTGTATTCTCCTTTGTTCTTTCTTGCAATTCAATTTGCCTTTGTTTTTCATTCTCTCTTTCCTGTCTATCTTTCTCCTCCTTTTCAGATTGTAATCTTATCTGTTCTTTTTGAACGTCAAATTTATAATTCAATTTTAGTTCTGCCATTTTAATGTCATCATTGGTTAAAGTCTTAATGACAGATGCCAAAACAATTTTGTCGAGGACATTCTTTAATACCAATCGTTGAACTATAATTTTCTTGATTTCTTGTTTAGTTAAAGAAGTTTTTGCTTCAGATAGTTCATACTTTCTGGCAAGTTCAAACAATTCATCCTTTCTAAAACACTCCAACTGTTCTTTGGATGGAGCAGAAAGAAAACTCTCCACTTATGAAATTTTTAAAAAGAAAGCCTCTTGTTTTCACTAACATTTAAAATAAAGTAAACTAGGGGAATTTAAATTTAAAATGTTAGCCAATTTCAAATATCCCAAAGGATGAGCGAACAATTTCTTTTATGTTACGTATCTGCTCGTTCAAAGTGACACAAACGAAAAAGTGAACACAACATGCTTTGTAAATTTTAACAAAAATAATTAATTTTCCTAGAAAACATGAAAATATCCAAATATGTTGATATAATCATATTATTAATTACATTTAATGAAATAAACCGAAATAAAAAGATTTATACAAAATTGTATCCTTAACACACACATACTTTAACTACAGTGTCGTAACAATATATATATATATATATATATATATATATATATATATATATATATATATATATATATTTATATATATATATATATATATATATATATATATATATATATATATATATATGTAAATGTGTTTATTTCTTCACCGCGTAAAATCAAACGTTCTCCAGATTGATCAGAAACCTTAAAGTGTATCCACGATAACAGTGGATTATGCACACGCAGATAAGTAACATTGTTTGTCTCAGAAGCAATTAAATACCTTTTGGGAAATCGAGAGGTAAATGCGTATAAAATTTATCCTTGCTGACCTTGATTAAATTTTTTGTAGATCTACGTGATAACTCCTTTCGATAGCGACTCAAACTAGGTAGACTGCTATTGTCGTTTTGATAATGACAATTACCGAAGAAACATATCACTCCGCCGTATGGATATTTGCTGTATCGAAGAATTTCTGGTGCCGAAGATATTTTCCTTTATGCCTATATAACGTTTGAAAAATTTTGATTCATTACAACGTTGAATGATTTTATTAAGTCATTATCATCTAAAACCTTCCTGGGTATAATTACTCCCATATAATGACGTATACTACTTTTATTAACTACAGCTTTGAAAAAATGTGCTATCGTTGACGTGCTTTATGTCTGATGCCTTTATGTTCAGGAGTTGTGTAGTTTCGATGAATTTTTCACTGTTGTGCGTTGTAATAATGGAAAATAAATTTATTAATTCATCAAGTGTTTTTTAAGTTCAAATTTTAACATTCTAGTTCCGCATAAAATTTTGATTAGGTATTAAAATATCATGTTTTGATTGTAGTCATATAGATCATGTTTTATTATTCAGACTCTTCAGCGTAGCACATATTGCTAACGTCATAAAAGAATCCCCGGTTTCATTACACACTTCCATTGTTAAGTTTTTCGGTATTATGAAATCTTAATAATTTGTTTAGTTCGGCATCGTTGATGCCGGCGAGGGTATTTCAAACTATATAAATTGGTAGTGATGCAATCAAATGCCCTAGAGATAATTGAGGTGTAAATGAATATAAAATGTATCTTTGCTGAAATTGATTGAATGTTTCAGCGCTAACTTGATAACTACCATCGATGATGTCACAAAAAAGACAGACCGCGATCGTTACAACTACAGGAGCCGTCATTGTTAGTGTTGATAATATTTCACCGATTCCAGCAATGAGCGCAGAAACTGAATAGACAACTTTATCAACTACAAGCACTCGTCTTCAATATTGTTTCATTTTTATTGTAGTTTCTTTAACAATGTATACATGTCAATTATTATAATATATTATGTAATTAATTGAGGAGTTTCAGTTACATATTCCTGAAACGACCAGAAAGATAATGTGATTACATTTTTATCGAATGGTTCCAGTATAAATATTCCTTCGGCACCTTTATTTCATACAAAAGACATGGTTTCAGAAAATTTTCGCTTGAATGATGCTATGGATACGTGGTAAATATCCTAAATTTTGCGGAACTGAATACAAAAAATATATACACATCGGTTACATCCTTAGTATGTTTGATAGCGTTATTCTGCAGTGTCCACGATGATGAATCCGATGCTACTGTGTAAAAGATACTGCTACTTTGTGTGGAATTTTAACGTTATTAGGAATTCCACTGATAATTTTGTGATCGCGTTAACATCGGCGAGCTTTTTGGTGGACTTCCAAAGAATTCATTAATGGTTCTGTTTACATTTCTGCGAAAATTCAGAAACAGTTGCACTTGATTAGCAAAATCAGTTTTGAGTGTGGTAATTCTATCGTTGATTGTAGTTAACGAAGTGTCACTGGAATTTTCTTATCATTGACATATTTCTGTGTTGCAGCGTCGAGATTATCCGTTGGTTCTCCTACATTAATAATTTTATGGCTGCTTATCTTGATGACGCCATTCATTGTACTGTCAGATTTTAATACATCATCGAATCGACGACAGAGTAACAACATTGGGAACAAGTTTGCCCTCTCTGTCTTATACAGCAAAAAGATCTTTGCTCGATAATCGATTACAAATAATAATATTGGTGATTGAAATATTAATTTTCTTCAATTTAACTTCACGGATTTGAAATATAAGTTCGTTTGGATCAGCGTTTGCAAGATTGATCAAGTCAAATAATTTATCATTGACCTGCCTTGTTACTTGCTTGAGCAAATCTTCATTTGGTCTTGTTGAGCTCCAAAAACTGTTCGGGTTCTAGCTGATCTTCCGTAAATATCTACCACAAAGTTATTGGCTATTATTTAAAACAAAGCTCGTACATATGGGTTGTTTGTTTTTATCTTGATACATCATAAAGTACTGCCAGTGCTTCTCGGATCAATATTGGACGATCCGTTGTTTATAGCGTTGTATACCAGATCCGAACCTTATTCGGTGTGCGAAGATCATTAACATACTCTAAAAATTATTTTGGTGGTGCCAGTTTGTACGAATCGAAATAAGAAATACCACGTGGATCAATCGCGTAAGCAACCCAATGAGTACCATAAACAGATTTTTATCGAGGTTGCAACGTTGATTGGCTTGTGTTGCAATTGAAAACGCATATACACACCTCTGAAATTGTTTCATCTTTAATTGCGTAGAGGCATCGGGTAATCAAATATTGGACATCCATTCCCGTGCCGAAGTAATGTCCCTGGCAATCTTTTTACCGAGACCCAAATGAGTCTGCTTTCGGTATCGTCCAGTTGTTAAATTCCTTTTTCCGTTGCTTTACTTAGGGTTATTTCATCAGCTGTTACAACAACACATATAACAGCAACTTTTTCAACGGCTGGGCCTACAGTGGCTATTAATGCTAGTAACGCAGCAAGAATCGAAAATATAATACCAGTCTCAGCGATTTCTTTGACGGCACCCGCATAAAATTAAATTATATACTGGTCTTTAATTGTTTGGCTTCGTTGTAATGTTTGAGCTGGCGTTCTGCTAGAGGTAGTTTATTTGAAACATCTGTGATTTATTCTCGCCGTAATTGTAGTTTATTAATCTGACCAGGAGTCAGACTGACACTGACATGAAGGTATGACATTTATAATTTTAATGATAAACTTATCATTTGTTTACCACTGGGACATCAACGACTCTCATTCGCGCACCAACACTTTCAGGCAACATTGTTTTATTCCCGAGTATAACGGCGATTACTCGATAATTAGCAATAGCTACTCTTGATGCACGAGCTCGAAAGTGTGCAACAACGACAGATTGTCTAAATAAATCCAAGTATTCCAGCAAAAAGTAATAGATCGGATATAACGTTGTAAAATCCCGCATGATATATTTGTAAACCAGTATCAACAATTTGATCACGCCCTATGAACGTCATCAGACGATAATACGCATGTGCTACGTTAATTTGTTCACAATTTAACAAAATATCCTAGGCTAGTTCTTGCTTTCCATTTCTTCTCAATCAAACCTCAGAAACACCGAGTTTGTCAAAAATCACTGTACATCGTATTCATGAGTTTACTCGAGTAACATCTTGACAAATAATAAATATATATCTCGGTGCAGAGACACCTTGCTGTGATGCTATTTGCCATGTGAATAGACCATTAATATTACTTTGAATAGCATCTGTGGTCATAGTCAACCACGATAGCGTCGACTTACCACCTTGACACATAAAAGAAGGCAGGTGTTGTACTTCGGTTAATGGCGGAGTCATTGTTGGCATCCACAAAGAAAGTTTTGCCATTCTAACTTTGCCATGAAGTGTAACGGATCCCACAAAAAAATTCTTCATCGCCCAGCATTGATCGACGTGATACAAATCCCAAGATGAAATCTTTATTCATTGATACAACTGTGTCCACAGCTGTGTCATATATCTTACCTTGTGACAGTTTGAAATTTTGTTTAAAATGTATTGTTTCCTTAATTTGTCCCACTCTCTTGCCTTGTTGGAAGTACTTTTTCACAGACAAGCAGAAACACATCCTACAAGTACAATAGTTCTCATGCTTATAAGCAAAGTTAGTATATGTATGATTAAGGTTTACTTAAGATAATTAGCTAATGTAAAGTACATTTCACTATTTTAACATGGGTGTTTGCTACAAGAAGTTTATACAAAAAATGTACTGGTCATTGCATCTTGCTTAGTTTTCATGCCACACAATAATTGCTTTGGAATAGCTCAATTTGATTTCATTATTGTGATATATTGCATGTAAAATGTAATATCAGAGTGCCTCGATTACCTCTTAAAAGAACTCTTTTTACAAAACAAATTGTACCTGAAGATTTAATGTTAATGACTTGGATGTTTACAGCTATTAAATGCTATAATATATGATATTCAGCTATACCACATACACACAGCTATTAAATGCTATAATGCATGATATTCAGCTATACCAGACTCAACTATTTAATGCTATAATACATGATATTCAACTATACCACACCCAGCTATGGAATGCTATAATACATGATATTCAACTATACCACACCCAGCTATTAAACGTTATAATACAATGATATTCAACTATGCCACACCCAACTATTAAATGCTATAATACATGATATTCAACTATACCACACCCAGCTATGGAATGCTATAATACATGATATTCAACTATACCACACCCAGCTATTAGACGTTATAATACAATGATATTCAACTATGCCACACCCAACTATTAAATGCTATAATACATGATATTCAACTATACCACACCCAGCTATGGAATGCTATAATACATGATATTCAACTATACCACACCCAGCTATTAAACGTTATAATACAATGATATTCAACTATGCCACACCCAACTATTAAATGCTATAATACATGATATTCAACTATACCACACCCAGCTATGGAATGCTAAAAGGCGTGATAGTCAACTACGCCACACCAAGCTATGGAATGCTATAATACACAATATTGAACTATACCACACCCAGTTATGGTTTGAAACCTATTCACAATGCTGATAACCATAAACTTATGGACTGGCCAATCATTAAGGTTTACATTTTTGTTTTCTATTTTGTTTTCTATCACAACGAAATATATTCATATTAATGTAGGGAAAGAAATTTATCCACTCTCTCTCTCTCTCTCTCTCTCTCTCTCTCTCTCTCTCTCTCTCTCTCTCTCTCTCTCTCTCTCTCTCTCTCTCTCTCTCTCTCTTTAAAATAGAAGATAATACTTTATTTTCTTCCATCAATTAAATGATTTGGAGGATACAGAACTAAGAAAAGAGCAAAATGTGAACATGGTTACAATAAGACACGTTGAAAGTACGGATATATTCGGATGCAAAAAGCTTAAATGTGATAATCGTACAAATCGTCATTTGATAATCATCAAATGTGATAATCATAAGAAAGCAATACTTGATGCACACTCACACACACACACACGCACGTATACACATGCACACACATTCTTCCACTACAGAGGATTTAGCAAAAGGATTCTCCAGAAAACGAAACATATATATATATATATATATATATATATATATATATATATATATATATATATATATATATATATATATATATATATATATATATATATATATATATATATATATATATATATATATATGTTTCGTTTTCTTTATATATATATCCATTTATATAACTGGTAAGTAAATACTACTACAACAACAACAACAACAACAACAACAACTACTACTACTACTACTAGCAATCAGCTTAATAATCATTTTTGTTATGATCATTATTTTTGACAAAACATATCTTGTTCAAATATAGAACATTATTAGTCAGTTAAAAAGCATTATCTAAATAACCGTCAAACTTGCGTATAGTTATAAAAAAATTTAAATTTACAAGTCCAATCAATTTAGATATATCAGGCTCTTTCCAACAATTCTTATTTATATACTTTGGCCCTAATCTGTGTATAGCTGTCTATGTTAAGTAACATGAAGATTATATGTCATTGTAATGAATATTGAACAAAGAAATCTTTAACAGTTCAATTGTACGATCTAGCTAAGCCACCGGCCTTGGATATTACAATGTCCTTTGTTGAGTTGTTCGGTCTTGCCAAGCTGCCATCCTTTTCTAGTACAGTGTCTTCCTTCATTTGAATTGTACTGTCTTGCCAAGCTACCAGCCTTGCATAGCACGGGGTCTTAGAAAGCCAAAACAAACATTGTTAAGTGGGCAAGATCATCCACTTATTTATGAGTATCCATTAATTATCTACATCTATGTTATAGGAAAAGTAAAATAATATCTTGATTATGTCTGTGGAATGGGAATAAATTATTTTCCTTTCTGAAAGTGTTATCTACGTTGCTCGATACACTAATATATGCATTTCCTTTGTATTTGCTTTTTGTGCACTATGCTTTTGGTTGTATGTGCTACAAAATATATACTGGTACACATTAATTCCACAAATTCTGAGCAGACGTTTAAGTCATATTTATATACATTAAGATGCTCGATTATGTCTTTTACATTTAATTTTATCAAGGATGCCATTTTATCTTTCATGCTGGTATGAAATGATAACATGTGATAGAATTACATCATTATATTATTTATCATATTATCAAGTTGTTTATGATGGAGAAGGTTTATTAGTTTGAAGAGCATCGACTTGTTTTCACGGGTAGTGATATGTGCCTGCTCTTGTTTAATTAGTTTTATATGTTCTAATTTATCTCTATGTCCATTTTTAGTCTTTCTTTATATGTATATTTGTGGTGTTTGATGCCACCTTACATTTGAAGTGACCATCCTTTTCTGAATTGCACGTGTCTACATCTTTCGCAAATTTTCTTACCCAAACTTGCACGCATTGTATGTATCTGTGTATGTATGTATGTACGGATGTTAGGATGTATGGATGGATGGATGGATGGATGCATACAGGTATGTGTGACTATTTTTTGTGCTGTCGTAATCAGTATGTTATATGCATGTGTATGCTGTCATCGAGCAGATATTAAAGTAACGTTTATTGTCTGTTTAAGTTAATGTCTTAAATATTTTATTATGTATATTTCACTGTTACATCTTGTTATCTGGTTGTTTATCTGTTTAGTAATTATTATTGGCTGTAATATCTTATGATAAAAACAGTTCTTATTCTTTAATCTTACGTCTCTGGTTTAAAAAAGGGAGCTACAAAGGTGGCATTTGAACAACAGAGAAATAAATGGATTTTGTTGATAGAGGAATATATGTGTTTATATTTTTAAAAACATAGGATTTAAATGAAGCCCCAAATTCATAACGATGTTATCGCTCTTTAAAGCCAAAACGGTTTGTTATTACTGATGAATTAACAATATATCTACAGTATCTTTTAAAGGTGTAATTTTTTAATATTTTTAAAACAAGCAAGTCTGCTAGTTTTGATTGATTATCTCATCTCAAACTGTATCAATCATATACATATTTTGTATTACCTATTAAAAACAATAATGTACACTAATTTAAAACATGTTTTCCTGATCTTGGAATATTTGGCGCTTTTACTAACAGCTACTGAAGAGACTTTTCCATGTTATTTAGGGAACATGCACATTCTGATATTATGCATCATTAGTTACAATTGCATTGAGTATCCTTATCGGGCCCATAAACATTGATGTTTGTTTTATTTTGTCCATTGCTATATAGCTTATAGTGTTTCCAGGTCGTGCATTTAAAATGTAATGATGATGACTGACGACACTATGCACTTTCGGAACCGACCAAGTGAATGCAGTGACAGCACATAGACTATTTTGCATGTTCTTCTGAACTTGTATATGTACACTTTATTTCGTAAATGACTCACGCCACAAACGAAACGATAGACCTTACCGTCTTTAACCAAGCATGCAAATCTTGCTCTTTTTCAAGCCTTGGAACTATATCCCTTAAGATGCCTAGGCTATTCGTCGTTGAATGATTTTAATCTACTGACAAAGTCAAAATACCCCTGCAGGATTTTGAGGATTTTGTAATTTGCTCTTACCATGACTCTTCGTAATTAACCGGATGTTTGCCCAGAACGTTAGGTTTCAACCTAGCTTGTGATACAGAGTATAAGTTCCAATAGAGATCGGCATGTATGTGATTTCATGGATAATGACATCAATAGTTTGCCTCACTATCGGTATCATGTCATAATGTGCAAACTTCCACATAGTTCTTGTCGTACTGCACATATCCCCTTCAACTTTGTCTTGTGGAGAGAACCTCTTTGGAGGTAAGTTGTTTTTTATTTGTTGAGGTCTTGGTTGAAACCTTCAAATCTTCCACTGGTGGTTGGCCATAACGTATATTGCTACAAATCAGAAATTGCAGATGGTTATTGTAGGTTATTTTCTTTATCTTTTCATCCAGTGTATTAGCAATTTGCTGATCTGAGAAACGTATACCCTTGCATAAATAATGGGTTTGACGAACATCCTTTGTCCTTTTAATGAATTCCATGCTTGCTTCATAATGTAAGTTAGCTACGTAGCTAAGATGATAATACTGTTGAAACAAGACCCATAATTGTTGTGCAGATTTAAGAATGGTGTCTGCGGGTTGTTTAATCTCTCAGCATTTCTTCACATTCATCGTCTATGTATAGTTATCGATTTACATAGAACAGTCTATATCAAAGTCAAGAACAACGCGCAATGGAAGTCATACAAGCATAAACAATCACATTGGCAAACTCGGCTGCCCGCTCTTAACTGAACATACTTCAATTTGTTAAATGAGTTGTCCTTTTGCTAACTGAAAGCATCGACTTGGAGTCCGGTCCAATTACATGCCCTCTCTGCGTCAGCCCTATCTCTTAAATATTTTTCCATTTCTGAGTGATACCGCGTCGGATTTGCGTTAGACTCTAGTTTCATTTTAAATATAGAGCGGAACATATACGAGTTTGATCAGTAATGTTGGTTTTATTATGAACTGGCGAAGTCCATAATTTATACATTTTTCACAACTAGCATCCAGTTTACGACAGTGCCTACTTATTCTACGCTCACTCAAATTCCTTTAAAAAGCACATTCTTTGATGTGACTGCAGAATTCATGTTTATTGTCGGTTTTAGCTTGCGTTCGGCGTAATGGAAACATCATGTTTCTGCTGAAATGGCGAGGTATTACGAGATTTAGAAGTTGGTATCTGGACGGACTTGGCATTTGGTGACTCCTTCTTATTGACAAATGTACCTAACGTTGATATTTTATGTGACAATTTCTGGGCCACTCGTCGGGAATCGGTACTATGTCCATACCCTTGTGAACGACTCCACACGTCGATATGAAGGTATACTCTTTTAATATACAACACACTCTGAAGCCAATATTCGTGCTCACAAATTCATCTCCTATACCACTATTGTAATATAACTGCATGTGTTCGTTAATCCGATATGTATAGAAGGTTCTGTAACACTGAGTGCAGGGATATCGTTCATGTTTCCAATATCCTACAATAATATAACCTAAGTAACATTTCTGCATCGACTATGCTAATTGACCTTGCTGATTGTCTCATAACGACTTGTCATCTAATGTAAACTACGTTTGCATGGTATTTAAGAAATTCTATTAATTTACCTCTATTCGCTGGGAGCGAATCATATTATATTTTGTAGTAGTTTCTTATCATGAGTATAAAGATATAATACAAAATTTCAGTGTCATAAATGACTTGAATCATATTCATGACTTTAAGACAAAACTAGTGTTAGTGTTACTTAAAAGCGCAAGAAATGCAACTAAATGAAATTGCACCGGAAAAAGATATTGTCAACTAAGATAAATAATAAGACAGTGTAAGATCGAGGCCACTATCTAAGCCACCACTGATGACGGTGATGATTATTACTGTCACTATCATCACATGTTTATGGCAATCCTATACTGCCTATTGAATCTTTACGTGTCTCTTGACTTTTGATTAAATATTGCAAATATTCAGTAACTGGTTTCCAATTCTCAATAAGCTTCATAATTTGACTCTATCGTTTCTGGACAATTAATCACTTTAACGTGGACAGGTAAAGACGAGCATTAAAGTGCTTTGAGTATAGAACAATTGCCCCATGGATAACTGCCCCATAGGACAACTTCCCCCCCAATCCCCTTCAAACAGTGCTCGTTCAATTAATAAATATAATTATTGGCGATATTAAGTTTATTATGTTGCCAGCTTTATTTCCAAACATTTTATCATTCGCTTGAAAATACATTGTCTAACAAGACAAAGACAAGAATGTAAGCATTAGACTGATAAAAATATAAGGCTTAAAGATAATAATAGGATTTGTCACATATTCTAAACACTACACTAAAAGAAGTGTGATATATTTAGAATATCCATCATATAAGTCATATTGAATCAGTTAATATCTTTAATATGTATACAGTGATGTCGAAAGCAATTCTCTAGTTATAATTCAGAACTTAATTGCCTTAGCTCAGAACAACATTTAAACCCGTTGACCACATTCCTTAAATGTTTTCCCTGCGGTGTCATATCCTGTTAAAATCTGTGCCATTTGAATATGATGTAGAATCGGCTGCCGCTTTAGGATGCCAAGAAATATGTTATCTTAACATGCACCAACTAAAATACAAATCTCCGATGCCAGTCGTCAATGACAAAGAGTGGCCGAGTGGTCTAAAGCGCTGTTCGTTATGGATCATTGCCATCTCACATCTTTCTGCGTGAGTTCGACTCTAAGATTCGGCGAATGTGGATAAGTGAGAAAGCTTGCCAGTAGCGTCTCGTGGGTCGGTGGTTCTTTCCGGTGATTTCCTAGTTTCTTCCTCCACCATTAATCCTGGCTGCAATGTATAGCTTATCGTGTACTGAAAAATGGCGTTAAGCCCCAGAACAACAAAGGGTAGTCTCGTCTTTCGGCGTTGCATACATCAACACCTGTTCGCTAATATTTGTAAGTTTGCATAGCTCCGACATGTCCATGGACCGTACATTCTGTAGAATCGGCAAATGAT
Organism: Potamilus streckersoni; assembly: GCA_016746295.1. Taxonomy (NCBI): domain Eukaryota; kingdom Metazoa; phylum Mollusca; class Bivalvia; order Unionida; family Unionidae; genus Potamilus; species Potamilus streckersoni. Next base: position 991,158 of record JAEAOA010001447.1, read on the forward strand.
TCCCATTATTTTTTTAAATACCGTCTGATGGACCATTTAAGGTCGTGAATGAGTGTCAGATGGGCTGCATCACCATCGGTCAATCCAACCACATGTGTACTAATTAATCTGCTTTACTGAATCAGTGGTACCTAGTTTAATTGCTGATTTCGCCAAAGTGTCTCTGGGAAAACTGGCTCTGCAGCATGGTCAAAGTCATTAACCTGACCAATTTAGCATTTCCTTTCACCTTTGCATTGTATTTGTAATTGCGTCTTTTCGCACATGGCTTACAATACAACTTTCTTCTTAATATTGGTAAAACCTTTGTGGACAATCTTCTGCTCACCCGTCTTGTTAGCAACAAACTCCAAAGCAGTTGTCTGAGAGAGCAATTGTCCTAGCTTTGGGAGGTTAGAATAGTATGTCCTCCAATGTAGTGTCAAAGTTAATTATGAATATGGTGTATTTAATTATATCATAATTTATAATAAATATGAAATTAATATTGTGTCAACTGACGATTATTTACTACAAAATATAAAACCATCACCTTTTTAATGCTTACAAGGTTTCATTATAAATGGCATCAGCGTTGTGAATGTAATATCCAGAATTTGGCAGAAATTTTGGTTTCGCAATTAACGGAGAACAAAATAACCTAGCTAGGTCTTAGTCTATCTTAACCCGCCTCCAACATTGCTTCGTAGGAACATAATCTTTTGGTTAGCATTGAGTTATTGCCGGGACATAGTCGGCCTTTTATCATACGCCCGTGTTAAGGCCGCAAAGTGTGAGAAGGTTAGCACCGCGATGAACTCAAACAATTGGAGCTGATCAATCAGATATAGTCGACTATTGGGCTCAAACCAAATAGTGGTGGGATATAAAATTTAAGCGGGGAAACAAGACACCATTCTAAACGAAATCCTGCAGGAATTTTTTCAGTGTGCTGAAAATTTCTGAAGAAATTTAAGCGAGTGTGTCTGAGTTACATCACTGTAATCTAGGAAAGGAAAACTGTGACTCAAGAGAATTCTAACGAAATGCAACTCCGAGGTTCGTGATGACATATCGTGTAGAAGGGGAATTAGATTTTCAAAACTTCTGAAGGTAAGACAGTAATTTGACCGAATTTTGTAACTGTTTTCATGGGTTAGATTATGTTACCCTAATTACTTGCAATTATCATTTTAACTGGGTTATGGCGTGTATTTGTATTATTAGAATGTTCAAGTTAGTATGTGGATTTGCATTTATTCGAATATAGAAAGCGTAGATTGAAGAATATGTTAATATTTAGATGTGTGTGTATGTATGTTACAATACTGATATTTTTGTAATATTACTCTTAACTTGTAGTGCAAGGCATATATAAGTTATGCAAGTAGAAATTTGTGGTCGTACATAGGACCATGTAAGAGCGCTCGCTAATTAAACTGACGGAAGGTCAGTGAGAGAGTGATTAATTTCCTGAATGATAGAGCAGGTATGCAGCAGCAGGGAGGGCGAACCCTACAAAATTTTGCGACAAAATCGATTAAAGCCTCAGAATGCCAAATGGAGCCTTCCTACGAAATCTCATATTTTAACCAAAAAAAAAAAATAAAGACCCCATTTGTAAAATGGAGCCTTAGCGATTTTGTCGTAAATATGTTGTCATAACCACCCTCAAAATTGCTGCCATCTACGTCGCAAATATGTTGTCATCTCGCCCTCCCTGCTGCTGATTAATACAAATTATTTGTTAGCTTTTCACAAACAGACTAATCGATAATACTTCACCACGTAAATCAATTACATTATTTGACTGATCGGTGAGTGTAAAATTAATTCTAGTTAGCAAATCATTTTGACATTGCATATAGACTGGATTAGTCGGATTTTCAACAATTAAAAATCCTGGAGGAGCTGTTGGTGCAAATGAATAAGGAATGTAACCTTGTCGGGCTTGATTTGATTGTTCCATATTAATTTGATAACTTCCTTCGATTACATCACACGTTAAATTAAGCGCGATCACCGATGAAATATCCACATTGTTCGGTGCGATATGTCTACCGTCGCCGTCGGGAGAATTATTATGAGTGAGGATAATAGGATTTGGCTGGCTATCTTTCCATGATTGATAAATTTTATTAAATCCTTCGTCGATGGCAGTTCTGAGTTTTTCTTTAACTCGGGAACATTATATCCTGGTAATTTATAATTTGGATTTTCATTTATATTTTTTTTATAATCTTGGGCTGAACTAGTTTTTGAAATCGGGCTATTTTCATCAGTAAAAAGATTAGTAATCCTCGAATTAAATATTTCCATGTCATCGATGATTTTATTGCCCGCAGCGACTACACTAGTAAACTCAGCTTGTGTAAGAAGGCCAGATCTTAACGAGGGTAATAACAACAAAAAATCATTATTCATTCTATCAAGGATGTGATTTTTAATATCTACGAATGTTGGATTTGTATCATGCATTTCCAAAATTTCGTCCTCTCGTATAATATAATCATTAAAAAGTGGAATTATCCATGCATCCTCACCATATTGATCCTTATATCGATATCTTTTTGTGAAGTTTATATCTTCGAATTTTTATAAGTTTTTGATGGATTTTCAGGTCCTATTTCATCAGTGACGTAATCAGATTTTACAGGCTCGGGAGTGGAATTATTAGCATTTCTAGGTGGATCTTCGGGCCATCCTAATACTGTTCTTATTGAACTGTTATAAATATCTACAACATACCCAGGGGAGCCTATTTCAATTGTAGATAATAGTGTTGGTTCATGAACTGTTATCGCAATTTTTGATTCCCTTCTAGTAATGGATTTTATTCTACGTTGTAATTCATTATTAATTTGCTCAATTTGATAGGACCCAGTTGGTATTGAAACAACGTTCCAATCTGGAGTGTCATCTTTTTTATTTCTATATGCAAATACCAGAGAATTATTAGGTCTCTGACCACCAAATGGAACCGATCTGATATTAGGCCAACTATGATACACTCGTAATTTTGCCAACGCGATTTCCTGTACTGAAACAGGTGAAGGAAAATTCACACTGAATTTAGGGTTTGTTGACGATATTGATATCATGCTTGTTTTCCGCGGAGTGGTATTTTCTGCTATCCGCTGAAGTAGTTGAATCTCTTGCGACATTATTATTATTATTTACAATGTCTAATTTTGCAATAGATGAAAAAACGCTAGCGTTTTTAATCGTAGTATCATAAATACGTATCATCGCGGAGAACTCGTCTTCGGTAATTATCGTATCATCAATCGATGATGACATCAACGAGGATAATTGTGAGTAACTGTTAGATACTGCTTGATGTTTTACTATATAGTCGTTAAGTTTTTCTTGAGAACAGGATGATATTTTTTTAGTAATAGCATTTGCAATTCCAGCAAATGTTGTCACCGCGGAAATAGCAAATGGGACAGCAATCAGAGCTACCATTGTTACTGAAGATAGTGTAATACCAGCACCGGCCATTATACCAGATACCGAGTATACTGTAACATCAATTGCGGTAATTCTCCTGCGATACTTTTTAATTTTTATTTCATACTCATCAATGAGTGTTTTGAGTTTCGTTAAAAACTCTTTGACGGTATCATAGCGATATTGCGATGACGGAATCATATTATTTTAAAATCTCAAGTGGTTTCTAATTGTTAAAAATTCTAATTTAGATCAGCTACAAACTCCATGTACCATACAAATGATGTCTTATTTAAATTAGGATCAGTGCTTGTTATTGTAAACCGTTTGTATTCACCCACGTCAATAGTCGTTGAAATCAAGTTGTTGTATCCATATGAAGTCGATGATGATATATTAAACTGGTTCAGTGACACTATTGTTAATCGATAAATACCCTTGTTTGACACAGTGAGGGTTATTGTATTCTTTTTAGGTTCCCAATCTAATGATCCAGAGAGAACTGTGTATACCATATTTATGATATTCCTCTCATGAGGAATCTTTATTTTTTCAAGTAGCGAAAGATTGTCTGTTTTAAACTTTGTAATATCCTCGATAGATTTTTTAATATTACTAATGTTATCTCTAATAATATTAAATCCAGCATCATTAATATTTTTAATATTGGATTTAATTTCATCAAAATTGGATTAAATTTCAGCGAGAGATGGAGAGGTTACGGCTGGTGTTCCAAAAAATCTATTAATCCTGTTAATTTCATCAAAATTGGATTTAACTTCAGCGAGAGATGGAGAGGTTACCGCTGGTGTTCCAAAAAATTTATTGATAATATTTCTACGAAGGGAAGTATACGTTGTTATATGTTTTTCAAGTTCTTCATCTAAATTTTTTAATGCATCTGTGATTGTAGAAACAAGTACACCTGGTTTGAGTTTTCCATCATTTGAATATAACACTATTGTATCTTCAACGACGTCGCGTCTTCGTATTAAGACATCATCCAATGAAACATTACTAGATTTCAATTTGCCCTGTCGATCTTGAAACACAACTATTTCCCCAGGATCTACACTTGACAAATTTAATGTCTCGGCGATTTCATCTTCGATTACTTTTTTTACATTTTCGACAGCGAATTTACTATCGGTTTCTGTTTTTTTTTGACTCTGATAAAGGTCGTCCCCAAATATCAATCATTATACGAAAACACTAACATTTTTCTAAATCATAACGCTATCATTTTTGCCATTGCCCACTAGTATATTCATTAACAACAACTTGTGGTGGTTTCCTTGGAAATCTAGATATCTCTGCAAGGACGTTTAATATTTCACGACCGCATATCGGTGGATCATTTAACCGTTGTGTTGGTAGCGTGGAATAAAAAATTGGAGATGATTTTGTTATTGTGGATATATATCGCATGAATTCTTTTGGTGGAGCTAAACCATATGAATCAAAATATACAATTCCACGTGGATCAATTGCATATGCGACCCAACGAGTTCCTATTCCGCTGCTGTTATCAAGACTGATAATACCCGTTTCATTTTTCATTGGTTTTGACGGTAATTGATCTCTCATGAAAACTCCTCTAAAGTTTTTTTTTATTGATAATGATTTTACAGCATCAATTAAATCAAAATTGGACATTGGTGAAAATCCTAGGGATTTTTCCACTAATAAGCCGTTCCTGGTATTCTTAGGCCCGTGCCCTTGTACCAATTGTATGGGGTTCCTGGTAGTCTTAGACCCTTTCCTTTTTTATAGCCTTTCCCAGTAGCTTTTTTCAGGGCCATTCCTGCAGCAGTACCAACGGCTCCTAACGCTGCCGCCTTCGCAACCGCTGGGGCAGCCGCTGCAATCAATGCTGGAATAGCAGCTAACAGCGGAAATATACCACCTGATTTTATCATACTGGCGATTGCTGCTTTCGAAAAATCAATTTGAACTCCTCGTTTGTTCTTTAGCGCATCATTGAAATGTTTTATTTGACGATCTGTCAATGATAATTTATGTGCACCACCAGACATTTGAGTGGGTTTCAGGGTTATTGTGGTTCCACATTCTTTAGCTGACTTTGATTTCAATTTCTTGACCTGACCATCAGTCAACTGGACATTAACAATACTATATGTCATTCTATTCTACAACGTAATTTACACATTTAATTGATCTTATTGTGAAAATCCTAACTACATGTTTGGAAAATCAAATGATTTTTGAAAACATTACATGTTTTCTACTGGTGCATCAATAAGTCTCATTCGTCCGCCAATTCCTTCTAAAAACATTGATTTATCACTGAGAATGACAGCAACTGCTCTATAATCAGCTATACCAGCAGGGCGTTTTACCCGAGCTTGGAAGTATATATCAACAACAGATTGTCTCATCATGTCAAGATGTTCCAATGAAAAGTAATAAATCGGATAGTGTTTTTCAAAATCAATTTGCGATATTTGCAAACCAGTATCAACATTTTGATCACGACCCATATACGACAATATTCTATGATATACACGTGCTACGTTGTTGTTTTCATAATTAAGCTGTACAATCTCTGCTGGCTCTTGTTGTCCGTTTATTCTCAACGAAACTTCACTTACTCCTAATGGATCAAATATCATATGACTAGATAATTGACGACCCACTAGATTTGCATCCTGTAATGCTATAAAGATATGACGTGGAGCTGAAACACCTTGTTTTGATGCTAAGTGCCATGTAAATGTGCCATCTATATTATCCTGCTTCGTATCAGTCGTTGTTGTTAGCCAACTTAGCAATGATTTTCCACCTGTGTCCATAAACGATAGTAATTGTTGCTCTATTGTAACTGCTGGTGTCAAGACGGGCATCCATAGAACCAATTTATTTAAATTGACTTTACCATCATCAACACCATTAGCACGCCAGATTGCATCATTTTCATTCCCCTTTCGCACTAACACGACTGTATGCTTTGCTCCATAGATGACTTTTCTGACATTTCTACAAAATCCGAATATGTGATGTAACGGAATTGCATATGAAAACCGTCGATTTTGTCCTTTTATTGCTCCTTTTCGTGTTGCAAATCCTAGATTGAAATCATCATTGACCTTTTTTAAAATGTCGAATTCAGCGCCTGGTCTAACTTCACGGTCTGGATGATTTACAAGTTGTTGATCAGCTTCTGCAGTAGCTTGCGCAGTTCGTACTTTAATAAATTGATAATGGTTCGGATGATCAGAAGTATCCTTAGCAAACATCATAGACGGACCAGCCGACCTTGTATAATCATCAAAATATCTCGCAAGTCCGATTATTGTTGTTGCAATATCAAAATCTTGTTCTATTGATTCAATTTCTTTTCCATCAATGATATATCTTGCACTGTTAAATAGCGCCATAATGCCATTATTTACGAAACCAACTCGGATATTTGGGTCATTCCCATATGGTGTATCAGCTGCAACATTTGTTACAAGCTCTCCTTCTACTTCAATAAACGCCTCACACGGCAAAAAGTATCTACTTGTATCTTGAACTTGAAGTTCCATTCTCCCCCCCCTCGTTGATTAGGCTCTCTTGCAGGATAGGCATAATACTGATAGTTAATTTTAGAATCATCTTTATTCACCGGTGCTGCCATATCAAACGCTGCATCAGCAATTTTTTTAAATGCCATTTATACTAAAACACTATCGTTTTTCTAAATGTAATAATGCTATCATTTTCTTTTTCGTCTGAAATTTTTACGATTTTCTCCAAGACTACTTCCCGCTATCATACTTGCAATATTACTACTATCTGGTGAAGTCATTCCTAATGATGCTAGTTTTTGCTCCACTGCGTTATTTATCACTTTACTGACATTTGCAGGCATCATTGTTGTTGAAGGTAGCGGTGTTGAAACAATTTGTGGTGGTTTTCGTCCGAATCTAGATTTCACCAATGTTGTTATTCTATTCTTTGCGGTAGAAAAGGCCGTTCCTGCAAGATCTCCAACAGCGTTAATTCCTTTATTACGAATAACATCAATGGCTTTCATCGCTAATTGTTTAGCAATTGGTGCTACTTTTGGGGCTATTCTTGTGAATAAACCCGCTATGGTATTTCCAAGGCCGTCTCCATAGTATGCCTTATAAACGGGCAGTCTTGAGTTTTCCACATACACGTTTGTTGGTTTATCGTGATTATAGTGTACTATCATCTTATTTGAAATGACTTTGTAATTTCTAAATGCAAGCATTTCAGAAATTTCAATCGCTATAATAACCACTAAATTCCCCTGGAATTCCGTCCATTAACTCATCCAAGAGTTCTCGATACGTATGAATATCAATTATCCTACCTTGGAATAATCGTCTGCAAATATCAAATGCTTCATTAGTTATTTCGACTGAGTTATTCCCAGCTCGCTTACCTCCTATAAGAACCTCAAGTCGTGATATATCATTAATGATATTACTAGGACACAAATGAGAATCATGATGAGAACTTCCATAACCCTTTCCTGAAGTACTTGCTAGTTCGGAAACGTTTTGAACTTCTGGAGATTGTCGACCTTGACCTTGAGCTCGACCTCGACCTCGACCTCGACCTTGTTGTTGTTCTTTTCGTTGTTCTTTTCGTTGTTCTTTTAGTTGTTCTTTTAGTTGTTGTTGTTCTATACCATACTTATCAACTCCCATTTTAAAAGTTCTGTAATTCAATGTATCCTTTTTTAAATTGCCGGAGATTTCTTTATTAATTTTAAATAACCAATCCACCCAGTCATCTGGTTTTATTGTGATTTTTTTTTTATACTCGTCTTTTAAAAATTCCCCCCTGTTATAATAACTTTTTACAGCGAATTCACCAAATGACACACAGTCTTCATTTTTCAGCAATTGAATTTGTTTGATTATTTCTATAGCTTCATCAGTGAATTTCTCGTTAAAAGGAACACTTTTTTTAGTGGAAACTTTTTCAATAGAATCACTAGCATCTTCAACGGGGTTATTATCAATATCAATATTACCCATTTGTTGTATTTCTCGCTGAGTTTGTAACTCACCTGAAAGCTGTTTTATTTCCTCCTTGGTTTTTTCAGTCTCTGTAGCAATCTTTCCCAGCACATCAATAATAGGTACTGTTCCTTCTTTAGAGATGTCGCCGTATATAGCACGTTCTGTTGCAAGTTTCATATCTTTAGTGGCTTTAGTTACAGGAGCAAAAAGCTGTTCGTTCCCAATAGAAAAGTAAGTCTGCGCTTGCTGTCTAAGTTGTAGTTTATCTCACACGTTATCTCGAATTGGTATAAAAATTTTTCAGTAATGCTAACCTCTCACGGGCTAGTCTGGTAGTTAATGCTTCTGATGTCATTATTGAAAATGCTAACGTTTTTTCAATTGTGGGTTTCAATGCTTGCATTTCCAGACTCATCAATCAAACGTCTTATAGATTTCACTTTCAAAGCAATCTCTGACCGAACTTGGTACTGTTCCCCGAGTTTCTTTCTAATTGCTTCAACTATACTAAATAGCCGAATGAATAAATTAATATCATTGTTATACAAAGAAACATTAACCGCTTTTTGGATTCTTTTTATCAGTGAATACATTTTAGGTAGGACATATCTTTCATGTTTCAATTGTATATTAATTTGTTCAAATTCATTCAAAAGTCTGTCTTCATTTAAAAATTCAGAAAGTACGATTCCTTGATTTCTTAAATTTGATATTTCTGTGATGATAGATGTAATATCTTGAAATTCCATTTATTGAATATTATTAATAATGTATTTTCTTATCTTTAAAATATTTTTATCGATTCCCCAACATACAAAAAAAACCATATACAATGCCTGTCCCTTCCTCATTCGAGTTCTGAGGCAAGGGAGGCACATACATTAAAGACTTATACAATACCCTAAACCCCCAATCGAGTTCAAGGGCGGGTTATATGGGCATTAGACGTGAAATCCAAGCGATTTCTTTACAAACATTGAACATATAACATGAAGCCTAATTTGGAAACCTCTTTCGCGCCAAACGACGTCAAAGAGGCCCAGAGGGGGGATAGCACATTCTTGGAACTCATTGAATGCCTTCGCATTAAATAAGCCCAAGGGCCACAAACATAGATCTCCCAATTGGAAGCTCTAACGTAACAAATGCTATATTAGGTCTTCCGGAAGATATGTTGTGGGGGAACAGTTACATTACATTACATTAGTTACGTTAGATGTACTTAATTAACTTAATAAATGAGGTAGTATATACGTTACATGTACTTAATTAACTTAATAAATAAAGGTATTTACAATGAATGAATATTTACAATGAATGAATGAAGGTATTGTAATATTTAAAAGGAATGAATATTTACAATGAATGAATATTTACAATGAATGAATGAAGGTATTGTAATATTTACAATGAATGAATATTTACAATGAATGAATGAAGGTATTGTAATATTTACAATGAATGAATGATAGGGACAGTACAGGACGATACAAACATGAAACGACGGGGCGGACGTATTACACCCAATCTACCAATCAAAAGCAACCCAAGAAATTAACCATGGTTGCAGTTGAAAAAAAATCAACCACACACCATGTCAATGGCGTGGGAGTTTTGATTGGCAATATTGGGCTTCGTTTAAAGCCCCAAACTTTTACGGCTCATATTATATATAAGGTGACTAATACTGCAGTGTCAATGTGTAGGTGTGTTATTTTTACCACTAAATACATAATAAATAACATTTCATGGTGTTAAATGAAACTAAATACTTGAATAAAACATTTTTTTAAAGAATACAGCTGTTATATAATAATAAATATTTTTATGTTTTTTCATTAATTTTTATAATAACCGTATTAATAATTTGGATTCACGGCCATACATAACTCTGTCAAATTGTCTACGCTGAACAGGTTTTTCAAAAAAAACCCCTAACTGCTGTTCTCAATACAGTCTTTAGAAACAAGAAACAATAACACAAAATCAAAGTCCGTACATGCCTGATACGTATATATACCGAGTTAACCATTAAATACGTACGTGAGATCACATATCATTAATTCAATCTAATTTCACATGTGTTTTCTACGTTTATCTCGCACGAATTACATATCCGGGAACACTGTTTTATCAATATCGAAAGTAGGATAGTCACGTGACGATCAGTAGTAATGAGGGGAAATATGGAGAAAAATAAAAAAATAAAAAAATATATTTCATTAATAGTAATTATTGAGAGTCATTTCATGTGTATGAAAACTTTATTCTATGTCCATTTTTCTTTGAGATAGCTGTTTGATAAATCCCTTCAGCAACTTTTCGTACTGAAGGCATACATATTCCAAAATATTTTTCCGCAGCATTCATTGATAGAAAAACTCTTTCTTCATTCGTCGTTGTATCAAATGACTTAACTCCCCTGCGTCGTTTTGAGTATTTCCCTGTCTTTCCTCTTTTTGTATCCTCTCTTAGAGAAATGCATTGTAAATTGGAAATCGCGTTGTTTAAAGGATTAGAGTCAATATGATCATTAACATTACCATCTTTAATCAATCCATAAAATGCTTCATATACAATTCTGTGAACGTAATAGTTCTTTCTTCCAGCAGTAAATTGCAAGTATCCTTGATTATTAACAAAACCAATTGGCTTTTTCAGTCTACAGTGTCTAACATCACCATCAGCAGATATTTCATAATTAACGAGTATTGGATGTGGTCTGAATTCTTGCTCCATTTATATATAATAATACTATTTTTCTAATTCATTATTTGCTTTATTTATAAATTTATTAATGTAGTCTTGAGGGGTTTTTATGATTTTGTCTTTGACAGAGTCATGGTTAGGGTCAATGATAGCGTTTTTTATTCGTTTATCATAATAACGTTTCAATTCTCTAAACCGCTTACCCCCACAATTGATACATAATTGTGATTTTCCTCTCACACCCACCCCACAATTTATGCATGGGGACGGGCCTGTCGAATTATTTCTGACACTCTGTAAGTGATGTCCACAGAATTCACCTCTACACGATTTATTACATGGGGTTACTGATCCAATCATAAGCCATTTGCATTGATTCATTATATATAAACAAAATTTTCTATTTAAATGTTTGCTTTATTTATATGAATGAAGAATTCAAGAGATTATCGGCAATCATGCCTTGGAAAAATATTAAATTCAATCTTGATAGAACCCTCGAAAACGTACCAAAAGAGAGAATAAATAATAGAAGTCTGATTAGAAAAATACGAGATTGTGTTAATGAGTTTAAACAGGACGGTGCATCACACACCTGGTCAACATTTAAAATTGATGGTGTTGTTGATGCTAGAATGAATGATGAAACAGCAGCTATGATACTATCACAACTTGGCAATAAAAGGTATTTTCTCAGAGTGAAATTCATTATCAATTTAGAATCGGGCGATTGGGTTATAAGAGACAAGTTTGAGCCAATTCTCAAAGATAGGACAACAGTCATTGTTAGCCGTGATTCCAGACCAGGGCTGTTTACTGGAATTGATAAACCATACTATGAAAAAGCGTATCCAGAAACAGCAATTGTTTATGGGATGTATCCGTTAAATAAGAAACCTGACATTGGAAAACTAGCACCAATGAAACAGTCAACGTCAGTGGAAAAACCACTCAATTGTGTGGCACAACGTACCATAGAACACTTTACAAATGCACTCCGTGGGAATAAATTAACCGATCTAAGACGTAAAAAAATAGATCAATGGGAGCTAACAGTGAAAGAGAACGGAGCAACTATTTCCGATATAGCTAGATTGGAAAAGTCGTTGAGATTTCCGATAACCGTTTCAACGATAACTGGCGAAGTATTATACGAATCGAAATACAATAAACACGGAGCTCCAATCAAAATTATTGATCATAACAAACACGCATGGACATCCGCGGTTACAATATTCCCGCAAGACAGAACAGTGAAGTATATCCCAGGAGAATTTACCAAGGATGGTATTCTCACTGAAGAAAGATCATTCGATGCTATTGCTAGTTTGTGTAAAAACGACCCTGTATCAGTATGGCTACTTCATATTTTTGAAGATGAAGAATGTCAATTCAATCAATTTGTGAAACCTAACGGTGAATTATATCGTACTGAAAGTCTACATAATAGGATGAAAAATCTAGCAATAAGTCTCAGTGAAAATGCTAGCGTTTTTAATGGAAAATCCGACGATTACGAACAGTTACTTACAAATTGTTTTACAATTCCATCGGTTGCAGCTCATTTTGCAAGAAAGAAAAATAATTGGAAACCAACACGAAAAGAGTTTTTACAGGATGTTCAATCCAGCTGTCTGGAATATTATCATGGCGGTCTATGGAACGTTAAGAACAATCGTGAAAGTATGATATCAGTTGATATCGTTGCCTGTTATCCAGGAAGTTTTCTAGGATATGGATTCGCTGGTGAGTATTTTAAACGGTTTGGACATCCCACACATGAAATGACTCGCGTTGCTATTAATGGACCACTGCCTGATTTTGATTTGACCGGTTTTGCTCGCGTAGTATCATTTGAATTCGCTGAAGGACTTCATCCGTGTTGTTATGTTTGGATTGGCAGACACATGGCTGAAAGGATGTGGTTACCAATAGTGTTATTGCGATATATGATTGATTGTAAAATGTTAGTTTCGTTGATTGTCAGCGAAGCGATTATCTCATATCAAAAACAAACCAATGTCTGGTTACCAGAACCAGAATGTCTTGATAGTATAATCGATAAGTCTAGAAAACATATTGATGCTGACGAGGAGTACATCATTGAATGGTCAAAAAAGATATTTAATCAACGAAATAGTGAAGCAAAGGATCTCGGCCGAAGAATATTCGGTAAATTTACACAAGGTGGAAAAAAATTCAACTTTAAAAGACAATCCTCACGATTGATTATAGATGATGCCTAATACGACTTCGTTATTAAAGATGCAGTAGAAAAAAATAGATACGCAAATTGCAAGACAGCCTTCTTGTCCAATAAAACAAAGTTAGGTAGAATTGTTACTTACAGTGATGGAGAAAGCTCTGCATATCTACATTTAAGTGCTTCTATGCTGGGTTATGCATCTATCAATTTATTTGCAATGATAAATAGATTTCCTAGTATAGCAGTTAGAGTTGCAATTGATTCAATGTATGTCGACAAAATATATATCAAAGAGGTAACTAAATTTACTAATAGCGAAGAGACTTGGGAACATGGCGAATTAAAGGTGAAATACAATGCGATTATTCTGAATCAGCAGACGTTGAGATTAAAAGCAGTTACCTGAAAAACGATAATTCTATCAGTGAAAAATCCGAAGGATTTTCTATGTCTAAAGCACCACCGATATCAGATCCAATTTGTAGATATAAAACAGTTTATTTAAACGGTTGTGGTGGATCTGGAAAGACAACACGTGTGATAGAATTATATCGAGAGAGAACGTCCATGATTGTACTCACACCAACCTATAGACTAGCGAGAGAGATAAAACAACGAAATGTTAAAGCTTGCACGTATCATAGTTTTTTTCGATACAAAGGCGATGCTTGGACTCCTGAGCGAATGGGTGAGAAATTTATTCCTTCGGTTATTATTTGGGATGAAGCATGTACTGTTTCAGAAGATGTATTAAAAAGGTTTCTTGATTGGTTATTGCAAAATAATACAAAAGTTATATTTTGCGGCGATCATGGTCAACCACCACCATTTGTTGGTAGAAGTCCACATAATTGGTTAAAAGGATTTGTTGATTATTACGAAGAAATTGATACTGACTATAGAGCACTCGATGAGCAGTTACGTGAGTTTAAAAAACTAATTAGATTACAACCCGATAGAACTCAATGTGAAGTAGCGCGTGAAATAATTTCTGAAACACCTATGAATGATTTTTGGGAAACATGGAGACCAAATGATTTTGTAGTAGCAAGTAGAAAGATAGTCCGAGACGCACTTCAGAAAAGGTTGTTTGAGCTACACAAGAAAAAATTCCCAACGTTTCCAGTACCGTTGTGTTATAGACCATTGGATACACGAAAGCAGAATATTGAAGTTGAAATTCCAGGCCAGACGGAGAAACAGATTCTAGTGTTAAATGATATTGTGCTAGTTGATATCAATGCTGTAGAAGATGCATTATGCTCTGATAAATCACCATGGACGCTTGGTTATGTAACAACAATACACTCGTCACAAGGATTAACCATCACGGATACAACTGTTTGGATAGTTGATAATCGCATTGAATGGTCAAATTTAGTCTATCTCGCAGTGTCCAGAGTACCACGAATAAATCAACTACGAAGGATTGTTTTCGATGATAATTTTAATGCAAACAATGATAGCACTGATATTAGCATCATTAATAAAAAACTCTCTGGTTACAAACAGCAGGACAAAAAAAAAACAACGAGAATTTGATATTGATGCTGAAGTAATAATCGCATTAAAAGAACAACAGAATAATCACTGCGCCAATTGCAATTGTATAATGCACTGGCAGTATTCGGATAAAGACCCTCGACATTTCACCGTAGACAGAAAAAATAACAGTCTTGGTCATGTCAGAAACAATGTGATGTTGACCTGTCTTGAGTGTAATAGACGTAACGGAGCTAGTTAAGACCATGTGGCGGTAATTGAGTATCGTCCAGAATGACTTGTAGTTGTTCGCGTGTAAAACCACGCTGAGGTGCAGTTGAATCCAATCTGTAGATTGGAGGTCTACCAGTTGATCGCGTTATGGTTGAAATTTTATGCGTAGTAACACTCCATATAGGATCAGTAGCTCTTCTTTTACCACCTTCAAGTTCTCCTGGTTCGTATAAATATCTCACAGTAACATCACCGAGAAGTGGCTGAGTGCTAACCCGCTTTGGTTCTTCTGGTATATATTTTTTTTATTGCAATATTTGGTTTCATATTAATAGTTCGAGTAATCTCGTTATTTAACGCTGCAACTACACTCGGTAACCTTTGGACCCATTCACGAGATCGTTTTTCTTGGATGAATTCTTTTGCATATTGATATCCAAATAACCGTTCTGCAAGAATTCGATTAAATCGTTCTACAATTGCCTGATCACGATGTAACGCAGTATGTCCCCGTCGTATTGTAACATTATGAGTTTTCATTGTTGATAGAACAGCACCTTGAAACTCTTTGCCAGGATCAACTTGTAATAGATTTGGCCATCTTAGATGACTTCGTCGATAAATCCTTTCAAATGCAGAAGCGACTTCAGAAGCTGACTTTGTTTTCAATGGTTCTGCCTGTTTAAATCGACTCGCAATATCAACTACAGTTAGCGCGTATTTATAACCATGGTCATGTGGTAAAAACAATAAATCAGCCTGATGAACTTCATTGGGTACGGTAACATCAAAATGAGAATAATTAATTTGTTTAGGCGGTGGTAGATACATTTGCCATATAGCTTGTTTGGATAACCAATCTTTCGCAGTGGACTTTTTCACTTTTGCAACGTTAGCGAGTTTACTGATTGCTGCTTTACCCTTCCAGTATCCTTTCGGAGAATAATAAATAGATTCCATACTATAAAAACACTAGTGTTTTCAATTACCAGCACCTAACACCAATTTGCCTTTCATAGCTGATTTGACCAACCATGAAGTCAATTTTTCTTTGAAGGATTTATCTGGAATAGCATTTAACGCATGAATTAATTTTACATCCGCGAGATAGCTTTGTTGCAAATTATTGCTTTTATATGCAACATCATGAGCATGACATGCCTTATCAATAGCATTTATCGGATACTCACCAGGCCGGGGCTGATTTTGATCATCAAGTCTGATATCTAATCTCGTTCCGGGACCACAGTAACTATATCCTGGAAGGTGTTTTTCTCCGGGGTATTTTGCCCATGGGGTTCCGGGGAGTTTTCCTAATTTGGCTGCGATATCACCTCCGAGTTGCTTTTTTTTAAAATCTAAATTTTTTGTACCACATGTTACACACTTCCCAGTAAGCGCTAGTCTATTGTTTTTAGTTGTAATGGTTGTCTGATCAGTTGTATCAGTACGCTGTTTACATTTAACACAATATAGATCCATAATTTATATATAGCGTTATGAATATAATTGATTTTTCAGCGACTAAAAGAAGAGAACCGGTGAAACACCACGCAGCGCTTCCGAATTCTGTCCGTGCCATTATAATCGGACCATCTGGATCTGGTAAAACACAATTGCTGCTTAATTTGATAATGCGATTTATGAAGTGGGATATTTAGTTGCACCATCCGTAGATGATCAACGGTGCTATGAAGTGCCAAAAGATTATAATGAAAATGCATCAGAAATTAAAGGTGAAAGTGTAATTGACTTTATTACTGATATTAATGATGCACCATCAGTAGAAGATCTCGATGGAGACATAAATAATCTTGTAGTGTACGATGATGTGATGTTAGATAATCAAAAGAACCCTGCTAGAATATTTTCCCGAGGTAGGCATTAAAACACTGATGTGATATATGTCACTCAACGATACACTCAAATTCCAAAAGTGATTCGCGATAACTGCAATATTCTTGCTGTATTCAACGGCGTTGATACACATACGCTACGAAATATTTGGCAGACATGGTGTTCCGATATGGACTTCAATGGATTTAAAAATTACTTTAGTCATGCTCAGTCAGTCCCATATGGATTTATAACAATAAATTTACACGACCCTCGGTCACGATATCGTATTGGACTTGATCAAATATTTGGTTAAATAATTTGTATTAATCAGCAGCAGGGAGGGCGAGATGACAACATATTTGCGACGTAGATGGCAGCAATTTTGAGGGTGGTTATGACAACATATTTACGACAAAATCGCTAAGGCTCCATTTTACAAATGGGGTCTTTATTTTTTTTTGGTTAAAATATGAGATTTCGTAGGAAGGCTCCATTTGGCATTCTGAGGCTTTAATCGATTTTGTCGCAAAATTTTGTAGGGTTCGCCCTCCCTGCTGCTCATGCGAGTTATCATACCCCTTTTATTAATTCAAGGAGTGTGCTGGGTACAGGTGTAAGGCGGCATAACGGAAGAGTGATGGAGGAAAAAGAGGGCAAGAGTAGAAGAAATGAAGAAGGAAAATAGGAAGAGGTAAAAATGAGGAGAAAGATTTGATATGCATCAAATACCGTGACATTATCCTATTAGTTCAGTCCCGATAAACTAGCTATAAAAAGGCCAATGGAACAGAGCCATAAGTTTTGGTATCGTACTTATCGTTGCCTAGACGTTTAACCTTCAGGCTAGTAAAGGATGTGAAACTTAACCGACATTTCCTGGTAAAATATATTTGTTCTCTTATATGGGACATTGATCATTAACGTCTCAGAAACCCAAAAGAACATGTCAGTTCTAAAACGTATTGTCTTCGTCATATACCAGCATAACTGTCTCTAATGCAAATACTTATGGCTTGCATATACCTTGCGTAGGCATGTTATGTCATGTGTTCCTGAAACCACAATAGCGTGTCTCTAATGCCATTAATTAGGAGTATATCTGCTTTGTGCAGGCTTATATAGGCGGGATCCAGCGGATACGAAGTCTAATTAAAGGCTCTAATACAATTGAGGGATTGTCGAAAACAAATTCACCATTACACGTATGTTCATAGTAGTAATTACCTAATTTGTGTCTCGGTTCGTTTGTGTTCATATTTGTCAGCAATTTACTTTATTTCTTGCAGTTTAGTAAAAATCCCTGACAAAAAGCCTTGATCGGAACGACTACCAGAAACGGATACAACCGGTACCCATCTTTGGACTTAATATTAACAAGCTGATCATATATATATATATATATATATATATATATATATATATATATATATATATATATATATATATATATATATATATATAGTCTACTAGATGATTATTCTTATTTCCATTAAGAGTACAAGACCTTATGACCTTTATATAAAGTCAGAGGGAATAATAATAGTTCATTAATGCTATACATGTTCAATTTGCTAACTTTATTGCAAAAATGCAGGGTTGTTTGAATTTAATTTTTGAAAAATTCGGTGCTATGTCGGTGTTTGTAGCCTCGTGAGGAAACACTATAACCCCTTACATGAGATTTCGTTGTCTTGGCACAAACTCCGACATAGATTCAAATATTCTCACCGAATGTTTCAAGAAATTAAAATAACCTGCACTTTTGCAATATTTATTTAATTGGCAAATTCAAAACATATAGTGTTCATAAGGTACTATTACTTACTCACACGTATTATATAGGTCATCATGGGCTGTTAATGCTTAATGAAAATCTAAATAATTAACTAAATAGAATCTACCTATGTATGCCGCTCATAGTATACAAAAAAAATAAAGCTAAGAAAAAACCCAGTTATAATTGTTTCGTTGTTACGAGTCGATGCTCTTGAAATAAGTAACAGAAAAGAGAGAAGACAACAAACTTTGTAAAATTTAACAAATAAGTTATCTTCCAAGAATACAATGTGAAAAATTAAGAATAAAGAGCATTATTTGTTACGGCAATAAAAGTAGCATTCCGATAGTTGGATATTCATGTAAAGGGATGATAGATTCAAATTTTGTGTTAAATCGGGACTAAAGATGTAGCTGAGTATTGTAATTCCAGATTTAAAGGTCTACTAGTGCACTCGCAAGGCTTTCATTTATATTATAAATTTAACCTTTACGAAGCGATTTGTAGAGATATTGTGTCATGTACCTCATCACTAAGTAAAATAATGACAACAGAACATCAATTGTTTATCGTTCGAGGCAAAACGCTCCTAACTGATTTCGCGCATGGTAATATCCGTAAGGTAATGCGGAAGTGACGCAGTGGCTGGAACACAGCTTTCCAACTTTCATTGTAGATACGTTTAAGAAGTGGAGCTGTGCCTGAAACAAGATGGTACATAGGTGTATTGTTGGAGGTTGTTGCAATACAACACGAGAAGGATTGAGTTTACAGTTATTTCCTGCTAATCCTGTTTCAAGGAAACAATGGATTAAACAGATTCGAACAAGAAAAGACTGGACTGAGCCGACTAGTGACAGTCGAGATAGTCAAGTTGTCTTTAGCGACCACTTCAGAGAAGACGACTTCGATCCCGCCTATAAAATGAGTCATTTGGGATAAGGACCATTTGACGACTCCTGCCAAAGGAAGTTCCAAGTGTGTTTTCTCGCCAGATAACCCAAAGTACATGCACTTCCATGTTCTGATTTCAGTGATAATGATCAATGAAAACATCGCACGGTCATTCTTGTCAAGTCGAGAAAGTGCATAATAGCTTTGATGGGGTTCGATGATTTAATTATGCAAATTTCTTTTAGATGTTTTCTCGAAGCACATTTAGTCGTGGTCAGCGTGACATATAATAAGTAAGACTGATGTATGTGCTAGGTTCGCAATAAAATGGTAGCCTGCGATTATTAACCTCTCATGTTTGGGGCTATGTTCAATTTTTAATTACGACCCGCTAGAACAACGGTTTGAAATATAGAAGGGCCGATGTGTAAGGGTATGTAGCGGGAAAGAGCAAGGCCGAACTAAACAATTTTATACCACATGCAATAATTGTCATAAAAAATTGTCTAGGATTAGTTATTGATAAAGGCAGACGAGGGAGAAGTATTCTGACTTTGATTGGAGTAATAAATTTGGTGGTTGGGGAAAGTTAATCTTGACATGCTAAGCTAAATGAGTGAGTGTGCTTGCCTGTCGAAATATAATGTTTGAGGTATTCTCTCTAGCGAAATCAGGCATTCCTGGTTTCCGTGTGACGCTAAGAAGTATTTCTCTTTATTAAATCGTGTCAGCGACTTGTGTCTGGA
The DNA here is from genome assembly GCA_016746295.1 of Potamilus streckersoni. Lineage (NCBI taxonomy): Eukaryota > Metazoa > Mollusca > Bivalvia > Unionida > Unionidae > Potamilus > Potamilus streckersoni. The sequence goes on from JAEAOA010001447.1 coordinate 1,011,477, forward strand.
AAATGTGAATGACACGGAAAAGGAAATTCGGCTGCATAGTAAGAGCGTGTCTCAATAAAACACAAGGAAAAATAACTTCATATGTAAACAACGCTGTGAAAAAAGAAAACTGATAGCCAAGATACGGTAGAGGCTGCAGAGATAGAAAGAGAAACGGAAAAGAATTGTTACCAACAATGAATTTGGAAGGACCGGAAGCAATCGGGTTTTGCTGGTATGCCTAGTACATGAGTTCAATCAGTCATGATGAAAAAAATGATATCGGTATAACAGAACGGTTAATTGCATTACGCATAAATTTTGCAATTCTACTTGAAAGAGAAAGTGTATCATTCAAATGTCATGTTCAATTTCATTTGATTATGTAAATTGTTTTGGAATTAGACTGTAATATTTTACATACGGGTAGCTCGTGCTGTTTTAGTTTATATCCCTGATCAGAACACTGCCATTCCATCCATTAATTTCGTATTTTATTTTACTGTTTACTCGATCTGGGCAATAACATCGTGGTCGATCATCTCCTAGATAACGATAACCAAAGCACCACCTAACAATTTCGACCATCCACCTAACGTATGATTCTCCTCCGGCGAAACAGAAAAGGCTGACAATATTCCGATTGTAACAATTTAACTTAAGACAACCATATGCAGGGCAAAAAAATGATTTCTGTAAGTAACATAATTTTTGTACATCAGTTATGTATTTGAATGTATGAATAAATGAATATGTACATGTTTATCGATATATATATATATATATATATATATATATATATATATATATATATATATATATATATATATATATATATATATATATATATATATATAATGAATGCGTACGCTGTACATCTCAAGTCGTCAAAAATAATATAATTTTAAAAAAGTCTTTGGTAACTTGCCCTCATTTAAACTTGGTGCGTAAGTAACCCTCTACGTCAACAATTCGTGTATATTTTATAAATATACAGTACGTCATAAGTTTTCATAAACTAATTGATTCAAGGATATGGCTCTCCTGAAGCAATTAGTTGCCTTTGAAGAAAATACATCACAAAAATAGAGATTTTAAAACAAATAATCCAATAACAGAGCAATAGTATCCATATTGATAAGATCGCCTTCTAAGCGAGCATTGTGTGGCTTATTATTTTAAGAATGTAGTACGTAGTTTATTGCCATTCCCTACGCTTCTTGTGCATTTACATTCATATGCATATGAAAAGGCAACGAGTGACAAATTCACCTCGTAAGAAGGTGTTTTTTGTTGTAAACGTCAAGCCACAAGGCTCACAACACTGCCCACACTCGCTTCCTACTCTCATAGCCTTCTTTCACAGCCCTCTTTTACCCTCTCCTTTCCACTAACAAAAGGGCCCGAAACATGTGCTAGTGAAAGCACACTAGGAAACACCTGGGTGGAATCCAGAAAGCAAAAAACCCGTGTTACAAAAGACTTTCCACAATAAGCCCTCAACCAAACTTTCCTTTTCACCCACCTTCTTCTAACACCCCAGCTGACAAATGGGCCCAAAAACAGGGTCAAGAACAACAAACTAGCAACACCTGGGTGGAATCCTATGTACAACATACCTGTGTGATACAAAGATTCTCCATCGTAAGCCCTTCTCCATCTTCCATCTGTGCCACTCTCAACTCCAACTAACACAATGGGACTAAAACATAGGAAACCATACTAGCAAACACCTGGTTGGAATCCTAGCAACATCAAGCCTGTGTTGAATACAGATTTTCCATCAGGAATCCCCTTCTCTCACCCTCATCTTCCTTCTTTCTCCCACTGCATTATCTAATCAAGAGTCACTTCTATTGGCAATCGAAGGTCTCATTCGATTCCACCTCTACATATAACTACCTTGATCCATTGGACTCTCCGCCATAACAAAAACTAAGACTAATGATGCGTGATCCCCAAATCGCAGGGTTGCTGACACCCACCTGACTGGCATAATTTTGATAACGGAATTACGCTTAGTACACAAACTTCGAAAAGAGAGTAGGCAATCTTCATCTCAAAACTTTGGTTAATTGCAAAGGAGGCTTACATAATACTGGGGATAGTGAACAACTCATTTTATTGAGTGTCGAATACAAGAGGGATAATGGAAATCCCAACAATAAAGCATCGTCATTTGGCACAATAACTCTTCGAGAAACAGCCAGTTTTCTGTATGATAAGCGTATGTCCTCAGATTTTGAGGTATGGATGGCCAAAGAATGAGAGCTCTGGACTGGACTTTGTCTATTATTTTCTCCGATTTCTATACTTAAAAATCCTTTCCATTTAAGAAGTAGTACCTTATCGTGACTCATCTAATATTTGTATTGTCTTCGTCATTCATAATCCTCTATTTTTCCACAACAAACATTTATTTTTTCATCGTTATATTTAGTAACACTGATTGAACATTACTTTTATGGATCTACAATTGACATGTACCAGTGAATGGTGCCAGGATGTTGTTGTTGTTGTGGGGCTTAACGCCATTTTTCAGCACACGAGAGGCTATTCATGGCGGCCAGTATTAATGGTAGAGGAAAAAAAACCGGGAAATCACCGGAAAGAACGACCGACCCACGAGAAGCTACTGGCAAGCTTTCTCACATATCCACATTCTCCGAATCCTATTCTAGAACCCACGCAGGATGTGTAATGTTCCACACATTTATCGATATTTTCCTTTAAAAGATCTTTACCACAGTCAGAACTTTAAATTTAATTTGGAAATTGATTTGTTGGTCTTTTTTCGCAATGGAAGGTGCATAAAAATATAAACCCATACGAGATTTATAACAAATCTTCGATAACGTATCTATGACAGCGTAAAATGGAATAATTTACTATATTAAACTTGTCAATTAAATGTGAAATATCTCGTTTTTTTTCTTTTTCAGATCTATTTAATGGTGCGTACACATATTTATAATAGTCATAGTATCATGTGTGTGTGATTTGGATTTGTAACGTAGTTTTAAAAATTTAGTCATACCGCTACGATGTCTGGTGTGGCAGTTTATAATGATGCCTTACACTAGAAGCATCATGCCGCAGGCATGCAGCATGATATCCCATTCAGTCACATTATTTTGACACTTGGCCGAACAGTCCTTACGCTAACTTCTTAATGCCGTGTGTCAAGCCAGGCAGCTGCTAGTACCATTTTTATGTCTTTATATACTTCGGTCAGAGGTCGAACCCGCTTGTGTGTTAGTTATGAAGGCTTTTATTTTATTTTTGTTTCATTATTTTGAATATTTTCTTTTACTGGAATTGATATATTTCTCCGTAAATTCATTCTTTTGTTTTCACGCTAAAAGCATAAGTTAAGCACTATTTTTGGCTCACATTGGTTCATAGTTTTTATAAATATAGAGTGAAAACGAAAGGCTATTACCAAGGTCATGTTCAGCCTTAGTGTTAGCTCTGTTGTAAACAGTTTTATTTTAAAATTTATTTCCAGCGGTAGAAACTGATTATTATATAGGGCTATTCTAGCTACATGGTAATTAACATTTTTACTGCACTGTTAAAATTAGTAATCACGTCACCCTGTCACATGAGCTACGATGTGATCTAACATCGAGGCTTAAAACAGCCATTTTGATAGTTGATTGATCAGTCGTAATTTTTACACATCAGTACTCAAGGTGTTTTATTGTTGAAACCACTTTGTGTTGAAGTTAATCTGTTTTTTGGGATTTAATAATTTATTTTCTAGAAAACTATACAAGTGCTTCTTCTTTTTATAAAATACTTGAATAAAGACAATCAGTGGAAATTTAGCTTGGAATTTTAAACGGGAACATTATAAATTGAGATTCAATGAGGAATTGTTGCCATTTGTACAACGACCTCATCTGACGTAATCGCGTTTCATATTGGAATTTCATCGAGATTCGAACCAGAATTTAATTAAAACTGTTTAGTGATATGACTTTTTTTATCAACTTTAGGATTAATTTTTGGGTTATATTCATAAAACCATATGTCATATTTCCTATATTTACATTGTTTACTAGGGAAATGAATTGTTTTGTCAAAAGTTATTAAGCTCGTTGGCTTCATTAATTCTTTTATTACTTGTTGACGAGCCTACATTCAACAATATATATAGAAAATGATTTTTTAAATAGCTCAGTTCGTGCTCAACGTTTTACTAAGAGAATGTAGTTCTTACAGGGCCATTTATCAATAGCTCAAACCAGATGAATTCTAAGCATATCTCGATATTTAGGCACAGCCAAGATATCATTCATCAATTAGTGCATCTGAGACTGAGAATACAGGATAATTGCATTACACGTTTCAGAAGTACTTTTGCTTTTACGAAATAGCTAAAGATAATATCTTTAAACAAATATATGGTTTGTGCACGAACCTGCGTGTGAACTGTTGAATTGGACTGTGGACACGTATAGTTTGTTTATCGTATCTCTCCTGCGTTCTATATTCTTTGTAAATTTGGACTATAGTACAGTTGTCGATATATCCATTAAGTAAAATCCAATTATCTACTGCAGTAAATTCAAACAGGTCACAAATCGAAAATAAATGCCTTAATCAATTGCAGTCTGATTTGGTATATTCATATATATGAAAATGCATATGAAAAATTGAACTGTAAATTGCGGTTATGATAACAATGTCATCAATAATTACCCTATCACAATGTAATAACAATGAGCAAAATTGATAACTCGAACTTTGCGTGAGATTCATATGAAACGGGACGGATGAATCGATGATATAATCAAGTAAAAATGAAACGACGTTTGCCAATTATCTGCAATTTTAATCTAGTAATTCAAGAGCATTACTTTTGTACTGATGTAAATAAGTTGTCAGCTGACAAAATGATATCAATACCTTCTGCTATTCGCAAGACTTTTATAATATATGTATAAAGTACGAGTTTGAACGATCTTACTTACAAATGCAGCTGGCATGGTATATAAATCTCAGAATATTATTAAAAGGTTGAATAAGAGTGGTATTTACTAGATGTGAATGGTTTAATATAGCCTTTATATTTTCTTTGAATCTTTCAATAACTGACGCTGATCGATAGACAAAAAAAGCGTTTTGTAAAATATTCTCCAACTGCTTGTGCAGCATTCTTGACAACATTAGCTGTATTCGTGTGATGTAACATTAGCTGTATTCGTGTGATGTAACATTAGCTGTATTCGTGTGATGTAACATTATCTGTATTCGTGTGATGTAAGATTAGCTGTATTCGTGTGATGTAACAATAGCTGTATTCGTGTGATGTAACATTAACTGTATTCGTGTGATGCAACATCGATAATTCAGTGATCAAAAAATGTCGGGAAAAAGAGAAAGACCATTATGTTACTTCGCAAGGAACACACTGTACAAAGCCGGATACTCTGAGATTACTCAAGGGTTCGTATCAATGTTTCTTCATTGTTTTAATGAAACCACGGAAGAATTGCGTTCTAAAAACCGTTGTGTGCATTCTCAGAAATTAAGTTGTTAGCTGTTTTTAATATTTTGAGCAATTTTTTGTTAACTGCTGATAAAAAAGACTAGGTTTAAAATCACCAAACAGCTTATCACATATACAAAATGAATGATTAAAAACCTTCGAATAAGATTCTTGCAGGTTATGAAAATAACATTGGATTTTTTTTTACCCAGCTTAAGAGAAAATAGAGATCGTCATTAACATGGAATGTCGAAATAAACTTGTAGGATCTAACGAGTTTTTCAGTATGAAAATATTTAAGGAAAATTTAGTAGTCATCCAGCAAAGAAGGAGAAATCTAAAGTTAAATAAGCCGGTTTATGTCAGTATGGTAGCATATGAAGCATCAAAGAAGTTAATGTACCATTTTCATTATCATTTTGTTAAAGGTAAGTGGCCTGATGTAGAACTAACTCGCTAATGTACAAAAAAAACCCGTATGATATTTATCAAGAAGTTTGCGATAACCGAGAAATGTTTAATCTTTTAGATCATACCCCCCCCTCCCCCCAAAAACATCGAAGCTGATTTCAATGTGATGATAATAAAAAGTAATAGGAAAATTTAAGGATGAGACAATTTTGTATACTGTTGTAGAGTTTATCGGATTGCGTAGTAAAATGTACTGTCTAAAACTAGTTGTTAATAAAGTTGAGATGAGCTAAATAAGGGAATAAAAAGAAATGTGTTAGGTAAGTTAATAGGATTTGATAATTATAGAGCTGCGTTATACGGGTTTTCTAGTCATGTTGAGATGATGGGTATAAGATCAAATTGTCATAAAATTAAGACTGATGTTATTATAAAATCTGGTCTTTGTAATGTTGATGTTAAAAGATACTACTGTGATAGGATCAATACATTGGCGTTAGGTTATAAAACGTCTGACAGTGTTGCCTTTAGCAAGTTGGATCTTTTAGATCGGTCATTACAGTGAACCTCTAGCAATTTCATATAAATTTGCATGAATAGCAAAAGTTTATAGAAAAGTGGCTGTATAAATTATCGATTTTTCATTATCTGCAAATTTTAGCGATTTATTCATAGCGCATTAATAGCAGTCAAAGTTATTAATAGGTAATTGAAATATTATGTGAATGCTAGGAATAGTAATTCTGCGTTGTACATAAATATAAATCGTTTCAATTAAAAGATCGCATTGGTTAGCTTAAAAGGGGACGTTTTTTTAGCCAACCATTTTTTTGGCATAACGACGATTATGATTCAGTGATTGGTCCTTGACAGGTAATCAATAATGAAATCGACTCTGTTGTCTCAACAAAGTTGTTTTCGTATTTTGTTTAGACTAACATGTAGGGCCTGACGGGGGTGGGGGATAATCATGCGGTCGTTGTTATACAAAATAGGTAATACAAAATCTAAGTCAAAATAGGTGTTTGACTTAGATACACCTTTAAGCTAACTACTGTTGTATAGAGCTCTAATATTTAGAACATTTTAAGTATCCCTGGTATGTGACCCGTATGTATATATATTTTCAGAATCAACACCATAAGGTTCAATATGTGTCATGAACAGTAATTTTATTTTGCATTTCATATTAGGACGGAAAAACGGCATATGTGCTCTTCGCTGAGTCTGATTAATGGCACACACCCACACCCAACCATACAAGCTCCTGAACAGAAAATGAAACTACGAGTGTCCTTCACATTGCAACACAGACTTCCTTCCACATTTACGTATAAAACTTCTCTGTATTGATTAACAGAAACTCTACTTTCGCTTTAGTAATCGGTGTTTGTGGGAAACTTATAGCCGATTGACCAGCATTGTTTCTAGTTTTGGTTTATCTCTCGTTGGCTTTGGAGGGTTCAAAACAATTTTCAAGGAAAAATACAGTAATGGAAAGGTAAGATGAAATAATGCAAGTTAAAATGATCCATTTTTAAAATTTCAAGTCCAGGACAAAGAACGAGTCACGCGGATTTGACAATGTTTCACGTAGGAGGTGTATCATGCAGTCAACTCTTCGGACGTTAGGATAACCGTAATATTTAGTAAGTCTATTACGTGACGGTGATATTAATAAAGAAAGGAGAAAGCTGGAGGCATTAAATGTTTAAAAACAAATCAGTTTTGCATTAGAAAATGATTAAACTATCTTTTTTGTGTCAAGCACTATACTGATTGCTAACAACCTGCATTAATGTTCTACCTGTAGGGATGAAAGAGATTCGTGTATTTACAAGTATACTTTGTTCTTATAATCCGCTAAATGTTTACGTGATTGTGAGATAACAGACCTTTCATGAATATGACGTTTCAAGTAGAAATAACGTAACATGTATGAATGTTTTACGAAATGAATAGCAAATAAATCTTTAAGGCAGTAATCGTATCAAGGGACCCACACATAGGAATAGGGGTGATTTTGGACTTCACCTAAAAACATGTTTTGGTCTTCATTCTTGAAACTCAATGGCTGAGCAGATGTTTGTACCCCTCCTGCCCCGAAATATTTTGGGCTTCTCTGAATCTTATATCCCATAGATTGTAAAACATTGTTCTAATCAGCAAAGATTACACGCCGTGATATAATTGATTCTAAGGAGAGAGAAGATCTATATTGGGTAATAATGAGTTTGAAGCGTGTTATGCATATTTTAGCATGCTACGCTGGGTTTCAGTCAGACGACATTTTTCATATTTTAAAGCCTCTCGCCTCTAATATTAGCGCTAAAAAAATTGATTACTGTATCCTCTTTCAGTAATGGCCTAATAACAATAAGTTCCATGCAATGACTTAGAGACAGAAAATAGGCTGGAACTAGATTTTGTTATAACGATAAGATGTAAAGAAGAAGAAGACAATGCGCATTACAATAGAGAAAAGAAACTCTTTGCAAAAATGTTGTTTTTATGGAGGTCTTCCGTTACCGACGTTTATATACCTTGTTGATGATAGTTAATCCGTATAGATTGTCTTATATGGACATCACATTTTGGAAATTTCCTGCACTGATTAAAATGTGCAAATAGAACAGTTATCAGGAAATATATTTTTGAAAATTATGTGCACAATCCACGCGTGCGTATATTTATATTTCAGTTTTAGTATTTTATGGGGACATTGAGGTAACTATATTGAAATAGATGATACAATGGTAAATACTTTGGCATTAATTGAATCTTGAATCGTTTAAACTATTCCATTTATATAAAACAAACCATTGCATATTTGAACTAGTGTATCAGTTCTATCAGGATGATGGTACGTTGGGGAAACATTATTCTCGGAACTGTAATCGCTCTACTTTCGACTTTGCTTGCCCATTGAAACCACTCTGGAGTAAACCTGAGCTAAAAAAAAATCTCTGATGTCCCATCGTATTTAGAGTGGTACATTTTCTTTCGCACTTGATTAAAGGAGAGTGAAATGGCAAAGGAAGAGTCTTCAAGATCATTTTAATGATTCATATACTTTGCGTTGTATAAGTGTCAAGTATATAGTTTCGAGTGTTTAATGAATGATTTGTTTCTACATCGCAAAGATTCTGCGTGCAACTGCATCGATAATTCAGGACTTAATGGATTGGGCAATCAAAGGATGACACTGAATTTCGTTTTCGGTTGTTTTGCGCACTCGTTAAATTTTTTATAATTGCCCAAAGCAAAATGGAAAGTTGACTTGTCCAAGTACTTATTTTCACCAATGGTGCATATAGGAATTGCTTACATTTAAAAGCTATGTTTATTGCTCATCCTTAGACTTTTATTTTAATACATGTAATTTTGGAATGGTACAGAATATTCATTAACAATCGTCGTGTTGCAAACAATAACTGTTATGTCATACTGAAGCACTCTGCATCCAATAAACAATAGATTGACTAAAATTTAACTGGATAATTATGAACTATTATTTCAGAAATGCACTGCCTTCATTAGATGATAACGATTAATAATTAATCCAAGATTAGCTGTTTCTAACTCACTTTGAATTTTAATAGGATCCGAAAACGGTGGAAAACCTAAGTTGCAATGCTGAAAACCATTTGAGTATTTATCTTTTAAGGAATGAATGTGTCTTGTTTATAATAATAATAATAATAATAATAATAATAATAATAATAATAATAATAATATATATATATATATATATATATATATATATATTTATATTTATATATATATATATATATATATATATATATATATATATATATATATAGTTATTATTGTTGTTGTTTTTTTATTATTATTATTATTATTATTATTATTATTATTATTATTATTATTATTATTATTATTATTATTATTATTTCACAACCATCCATGTTATTTGGCTTGATTGTTTCTATTTAATTTAGAGATTAGATCTATACCTGACGTCTTTTATTTTGAAGACATTCAAATGAATGACGCCGTTATAGAGCTTTTCGTATTAGCCGTTTTCCAAGTATTATTAGGGAGTTAGGGTGCCTTTTCTCTCCAGCCTGTTGGTTTTTCCCATGATGATCCGCTATGTTTACTTGATAATTCTTATGGTTATAAAACGAATACAAGAAAAGCATCGACAAGTCAGGAAGGGACGAACCAACATAGGTCCTATCAACTTGAGCTTTGCCTTTGTACTATGAAGAGCAATAAAACCATCATCAAAGATCATGATCCAGATGCCGAATCAGCAATAATCCTTTGAATAGGATATCTTGTTCACTATCAAGAACAAGGTTGATGAGAATAAATTTTATTAAATTCTCCATTTTTTTGTGCCAAATCCGCGTCCATTAAATTTTTGGGGTCATCCAAGCTTGTTAAATCCAAATGATGAATGGATTTTACTTTCACGCACTCCTAATCGCATATACAACTATAGATTTCGTACATGTCATACTAACTGGCCTTTAGGCCTGAGATTTGGAACATGCTATATTCAGTAAATTAACTCCCTGATTCGTCAACGATTGTGCACTGACAAGGTGACAGCTGGGCAGATAACGCTTCTGGTGCTAACAGATACTAATGATGAGGACAGTAAAGTTGTTCAGACATTCTAAATCATCTTGAAGAGAGTATCCGTGGTCGCTGTTGCTGTTGTACTTGCTAATGTGCTTAGAAAGTGACGCTTCTGTGGGATCAATCCACTGAAACCAACAGACAGGTAACGACTGAATCATTACCCAGTTATACAAGTTATCAGCAATAAGATACATGATGACTGTAAAATGCAGATGATACATACATGTTTGTGTTTGGGCTGTTTGCGTGCGCATATCGATTACTAGGCATTGAAATTTCACCCAGAATCGACCGCTTGATGCATGTCTGTCGGTGGTACAGTACATAATAGTGATTTTGACGTTTCCCGCCGCTAGAATGTTAAATAAACCAATAAAGGAATTCAGAACCTGTGAAGAATTGATGAACTATAATTGCCCTTGTTTATACGTCCTGCAATTTTCCATGTTGTTTGAAATAATACTTATTAGAGCCTTTGATGCCATTGGGACTACTTGCACTATGTGGCCATACAATCCAAGCAGGTTATGAAACACTACTTGAATTTTTGTTTGCCTTAGTTTAATTTGTAAATTGGCTGTGCTGTGTACAGTGCTTCTATACGCACAAGTGATATGACTGTGATCGTGAACTCTGCTTGCATTTCCGTTTCTTTTAAAGCGTCGTCACAGATCCAAGAATGACTGTCCATATTTAACTCATTCATATCATCACTAGTTATAATCATTTAGGCCGTGGAAGAGTTATTGTCGAAACCATATTTTCGTAATTTCGAGCTACTTAAGAAGCATCTCAACTAAATTCTAACTCCATTCAACATTGTTGTCTCATTTTGCCTTTCACATCTGACAATAGCATAACAAAACCCGCAATGGGATTAGTTAAACATCTTGTGTTGTATTTGTTTAGTCGTGATCATTATTTTAACATTTAGGATTAAAAGGCCGAATAGATGATATAATTTTTGTTGCATAGCTGTAAACATAATTTTTTTTCTCCATCCGTTCTGGTAATAATCGTATGCTGTGATTTTGCACTAATTCCACCGCAGTTAAAGTCATAATTGTCGAGCATTTATTTGTAGTTAAGTACATGCATCCAGCGCCTGCAAGAACACTTTTCCCGTGTGCTTACTGTGTCGGTTAAGCAGCCGAGCAAGATTCTATATCCATACGTAATGAACTAACTCCTCGGATCCAAGCAGTAACATACCAGTTTGGGTTCGCTTGCTTACTCTTTATAGGGAAAGTTTAAGCGCATCAAAGCCTCTAATGCAAGTGAACACTTAATAGCGATGCATGGGTTAAGTGTTTAAAACTTTTCGAGTGTGGCCTTAGTAAGTTACACCTGAACTTCAATATTTACAAAAATTGATTTCACCGATGTATTGTTGATATTTCCTTATTAGAATTTTGAATTTATTTAATAGGGTGTTCATTTTAAATGAGAAACTGTTGCAATTTAACAGAATAAAATAAATCTTAGTGGAATGGTGTGTGTTTGTGCGTGTGTGTCGGGTGGGACGTTTCTCATATTTTTCTTACTTTTCACCGTAATCAAGTCTCAATCGGGGAATATAGGCTGCGCCCTAATTTAATGAGCCGCATTTCTTCTTTTTAATATACTATGCTTCTCTTAATTTCTGGGCACAGCATTGTCCCCGCTTAATGTTATATAATTTCTGGGCATAGCATTGTCCTCACTGAATGTTATATAATTTCTGAGCACAGCATTGTCCCCACTTAATGTTATATTTATCCTTCATCATGGCCAACTTTATTATATCAAACGTCTATGTCATTTTCTTAGCGCAAAAGTGTCCAGAAGACGTAAATTTTAAAGGAAAAAAAGTTTTTATTAGTCCCTAAGTTATTATGGGATACCTCACGTTATTTTGAATTGGCTTATCACCCTGTATTTGTGTATTGATTGTTCATGTCCTTCATATGAAATTTTTTTGGGCTCTTTCGCAGGGTTGTCCACTTCGCGTAGCGCCTTGTGACATCGCCCTGCGACGTCTGTGTCCCATACTTCTTCCATATGGAGGTTCTCTTTTCCCAATAATATAAAGCTAAAGGTATAACAAGAGACAATTTTATATAAAGTTAGATGTTAGTAGACCACATGGTTTCCCATTATCTAGGTGTTGTTTATTATTATGGTATTTTGTCATATTATTATTTAATCATCATGTTGATTATGGATTACAGTATTTGTATTATTGTGTAATAAACGAAAGAATATATATTCTAATCATGCTAGTTTGAAATTTAAAAATTTAAATTTAAATTATATATATATAAGGCCAAGTTTGTTGTTTCCCTGCGTTTGGGAGTTAAAAGTATAGCTACAATAAATAATAAAGGCCACTGAAAACGTTCCCATGCAGATTATTATCATAACAAACAATCGTATCTACTATATTACAGTGATAATAGGATTTTTGTGTCTACCATATTAGTGTAATAATAGGATTTTTGTTGGTTATTGATCTAGGTTAACAGCTTCTATCCCTGATGACTGTTCTTTTGTTTGGTCATTTTCACTTTTTACTGATTATAGTCTATGGGTTGCACATTCACATGTTGCTTTTTGCCTATGAGCCGATATCACAGGGTATAGAGAAAGTGATTGACAGTAGATATAATTATACAACCGGTTTGAAACGAAAACTCCAAAATATACAATTGAGACTACGTATCTTAACAACAAAGAAAAAGAAAGTTGAATATAATTTTACAAATGGCAGTGGGATTAGAGTACACGAGGAAATTGACTATGCTATTGACGATGATGATCATGAAGATGATAATTATTGTCGTCTTTGTCGTCTTTATATTTGAACAATTCAAGAACTCACATGGAACACTTTTACATTTACATAAACCAATATAATGGAATTATTTCCTGTAAAAAGCATCTACATACTCTGCAAACAAAATTGTCCTTAAGTCTCTTTTTAATACTGGATTATAATGGAATTATTTCCTGTAAAAAGCATCTACATACTCTGCAAACAAAATTGTCCTTAAGTCTCTTTTTAATACTGGATTATTTAAGTAGAGCGTGCACACACACACACACACACACACACACACACACACACACACACACGTATACTTACATGCACACACGCGTGCGCACACACATGAAACAAAAGAACACCATCAACACCATCTAAGAAAAACAAGTCCCTCCAAACATCAAACAAAATAAAAAAGACCAAAAAAAACCACAGGTTAAATAAAAAACTTCCATCTTCTTATCTTATTTAGAATTGAAAGATGTGTTATTTATTAATTCCTTTCCATATCACAAATCGTCAATAGTATCAACAGAAACAGCAGTAACAACAACAACAACAACAACAACAATAATAATAATAATAATAATAATAATAATAATAATAATAATAATAATAATAATAATAATAATAATAATAATAATAATTAGAAGAATAAGAATATGGTGACAGAAGATGATGATGATAACAATGACGAAGTTTTGTTTATGACTTGAAGCCCCACTAGCTTCACAATTCAATCTATATCAATGAGTTTGATTCGAGTACCCAAAAGGAGCGTTGCAGTGTGTCCACCGAAGCCCTCGACTATAAGCCTAGTTCGCATCGCTGTGGAAACACATATTCCATAAATATGATAATAAAAGCAGTCTGGTTACGCCCATAGAAGACAAATACTCCCATGCGCATTGTGAGAACATGATATGTGATCACAACTGCACTCACATAACAGGGGGCCTTTTTTTGCCATACGAAATTACATAAACAAAATTAAAAAAAACATGTTACAAATAATGAAGAAAGTTTGTATTTATAATTAAATATAATTATTCAAAAGCATATTGTGTCCGTTTATCTATAAAATTGTGTTTTTGTTGCTAACTGAATTGCTTAAATTATTAATATAAAACATTTTGCGGGTTGATAAATTTAAAGAGCAAGAGAAGGAATTGTGAGTATTATAGTGCATTGGATATGGTTATAATTATGTGCAGAATTGTTTTCTTCAGAAATCCATAACAGATCCAAAATTGATGTCTCTACACAAACATCCCTCCACATCACCCACAACCACGTGAATACCTTATCTGTCATATAAGTGCACTATGATTAAGCCGATACTATTTATCTCTGACATCTTACCGTGTTATATACATAGCTGTAGATCTATAGATAACCGAGTTAATATATTAAAGTAATTATGATTTCCCTTTATGTTTCAGAATGGAAGGTGTAACAACAGGCGATATTATTGCTGCAAACAGCAAGATCAATTCTTTTTCAAATCAATTATTGAATGATCTGGTCAGACCGAGATTTTGTGCGTCTGGGTTACCGCGTCGGCTAAATGAATGGCAAAAGCCAGTGTCATCTTTCGCAAGACATGAGTCAGTCCTCAGTCTTAATTTGAAGCAAAAATTAGGTAATTTTGATGTAACCGATGCAGATTGGAAAAATGGTACCATGGTAGTTGATGTTATTATGGAGCTTATGTTGAAAGAGATGAAGGCAACCGCATCTTTTGAAGGTCTGATATTAGATGGCTTTCTAAAGCAAGGGAGTGCAAGAGATGGACTCAAAATCAAAGCTGCAAATGAATTTGACATGCTTTTAAAGTACCATATTACAGACATGGACATAGCTATAATTCCAATGTCCTCCCCAGGATTAGCCAAATTGTTGGTAAGGAACAATGAACCCAACCTCAGAATGAGCTTTCCCAGTTGGCTTGCAAAAGGAGTCATTGTCAAATGTGAGAATAGCTTTTACCTTAGCTCTAGACGTCTACATGAGCGCGTGTTTGAGTCCATCATAGACAGGAGCAGGGAGAAGATAAGCAGCCTTATTAATGGTCTTCTTCTACGAGAAAAAGTCGCCTTTAACCTCACCCGTAGAATGAACCCACCTTCTGTGAGTCTATCAATTACTTTTGGCCGAAATTCCCAAACTGTGAGTGCTGCGGGACTCTTGTATCTTAGGACGTCGCCAAGCTCTTTTCCAGACATCGATATAGACATTGTTCCAGGGATGGAAGTCCAGGGAAAGTCGGAATTAAAACATTACGTAGTAGCCAAATGGTTAGATGACAACCAAAACGAGACAGCTCTTTTTGATACTCCATCCATGGTTTGGCGGATTTGCACCTCAGCTTACGAAAAGCACAACATAGATATTGCCAGAGAACACACAGGAAAGCGATACATAATGACTGCATGCAGGATCGTGAAAGCTTATATGAGTACACAGAAAGAGATAGGAAAGAGCGGAATTCCTCCGTTACCAATCAGCACTTTCATGCGTTCATACTTTCTGAAGAACATAACATTTTATTGTTTCCATTTTCGAGGTGATGTTCCTGGGGTAAAAGATGCCCTCGGATGCTTTCTTGGTTTTCTAAATGTTTGTTTAGAGGAAGGACATCTGCCACAATACTTCATCGGCAACCATCTTCTTCAAAGGAGTTTTCCGTCTTGTTCGGAGGGTGCAAGATTCGACCTCTTTAGGAATGTCGCTCCAGAAACTATGATCAACGTTAGGAGGGACATGCCGCTCGTACTGTCCTTTTTTGAAGGAATGTACGAGAAGCGAGAGTTTTCGAGCCAGATATGCGAACGGTTCAGGGAATACATACAAATGGGAGATTACCCAGAATAGAATCACAGACTTGAGATATCGCTGTTGTAAAATGTTTGAGAGATAAATTATTCATTGTATTTTGATAAGGATTGTGGCGATTCATTATGTCTATATTTTAAATGTATATTTTGCGGAATGTGATTATTATTTTGTTCTTTTGCAGCCGTGTATGAGTTGTATTGTTTGTTACTAATGATATGTTGTTTTAAAGCATTATGGAAGTTTCTGTTAATGGTTTGCACAAACAATTTTCTTGATTTAGAATGTATTCTTAAGCCGTAATTTTATCAAATTTTGTCCAATGATATTAGCCTTTCAAGTTTAGCTATAAGTCATTCTCAATTTGTATACGTGATATCCTTGATTATTATGAGCGTAATATCATATTAGTGTTCTCTGTGCATATTTCTTCTGTTACGAAGCTGCTGTTAATGAAATCTTAAATGGTGACGGCCATTACATTTTTCTATATAGTTTTCTCAGGCATAGTAGGTTTTAATGTATCAAATGAATGAAATTAATGTAATATTCATATTTTAAATGTTTCCACGACAAAATGCTCAACAGAACGTTTTATTCTTATGGATATTTTGCACTAGGCACTCAAAAGTTCTTATTACAATTTTATATTTATCATTCATATTTAAAATATCAACAACTCAGGATAAATGTGATATGTGAGGTTTTAATAAAACTGAAACGCGTATCAGCTTCTTATGTTTGTCTATATGAATCAATGTACCATACTGATAATTTATTAAATATTAGTTGATGCACAACTTGATGATTTTGAATTATTTTAGGTACATATTGCCAGTTTTGCAATGAGGTTTGTCTGATAATGACCATGAATGGAGGAAATGGTGGTGTGGTAAGCTTAAGCTGATGTAATGTCGAATTATTAGACTTAGTGTACCTTGAAAATGAGAGGCAGACAGGGAATTATGCAAGAGACTATTAGTAGCCTCTTACTTGGAGGATCACATGGGGGCATGATCAGAATATTTTCTGTTGGTTGGCATTGACAACTGAATTCAAAAACCAAACAAAGTACATAATCTTACGTAACAATGCATGATCATGTAGTACTACGTGCAGTCACTTCTCTGGCTTTTCAAAGGTACAGACAATGGATATAGAGTCTCACCTCTGTGGCTTTTCAAAGGTACAGACAATCGATTTAGTCTCGACACAAAGTTTTTCTTGTGGAATTGTGCCGGATTTGAATCTGGTGTTTTTCAACATCGTTTAAACGGACTTTCTGGTCATCTTCCTGATCTTGCTGTATGTTGGGTGGAATTCACATTGATGTTATGACTTTTTTTTCGTAAGTGTTCCACACCTGGATAAGGTTGGAAACATGGCAGTCATGGCCAACTATGACGTGACATTAACAGAGAAATGGTCACTGCCTAGGCTTAGACAACAGCTTTGTAGTCAAATCATTCATTTCAGCCAGGGACTGATAAGATCTCGCCTTATTCGTTTGTTTAGGAAATGTTGCATCAACAGGGGATACAGAAAAGTCATCCGGTTCTCAGAACAGATAATTTTGTCCATGCACAACCGGAACTGCATTCAACACAAACTAATGTTTTGACAATGACGGAATTGTCGAGGATAGTGCTGGCATTGCAAAATACAGAGACTACGTTAGCTGAAAGTGAATGATTCTTGATTGACTCTAGGAATATTGACACGAGGGAAACACGGATCAATGCGATTCTACACTGTAATTTTGTTATTAGCCTAGCAATGACTGGGAATCATAGTCTTTTATATTTAGAGTTTAGCCCATGAGTAACCCCCCACAGAGAGAGAGAGAGAGAGAGAACTATTTTTTTAAAATATATTTTAATTAAGTGTTGATGTTAATGTAGGCATGATTATGATGTTATAGAAATGTTAGTAATAATGAATAGTGGCTTGTTTAAGAGAATATCGCAGAGAGAGAGAGAGAGAGAGAGAGAGAGAGAGAGAGAGAGAGAGAGAGAGAGAGAGAGAGAGAGAGAGAGAGACAGAGAGAGAGAGAGAGAGAATGTATATACTCTTGTATCTTATATTTTCTTACCATGCATGGATTAAATCTTTCCTCGTATAATTCAGTATATTTGGTTGTGCATGGTTTAAAAAAGGGAGCTACAAAGGTGGCATTTTCACAACAGAGAAATAAATGGATTTTGTTGATAGAGGAATATATGTGTTTAAATTTTTAAAAACATAGAATTTAAATGAAGCCCCAAATTCATAACGATGTTATCGCTATTTAAAGCCAAAACGGTTTGTCATTTCTGATGAATAAACAATATATCTACAGTATCTTTTAAAGGTGTAATTTTTTAATTTTTAAAACAAGCAAATCTGCTAGTTTTGATTGATTATCTCTTCCCAAACTGTATCAATCATATACATATTTTGTATTACCAATTAAAAACAATAAATGTACACTAATTTAAAACATTTTTTCCTGATCTTGGAATATTTGGCGCTTTTACTAACAGCTACTGAAGAGACTTTTTCCATGTTACTTAGGGAACATGCACATTCTGATATTCTGTATCATTAGTTACAATTGCATTGACTATCCTTATCGGGCCCATAAACATTGATGTTTGTTTTATTTTGTCCATTGCTATATAGCTTATAGTGTTTCCGGGTCGTGCATTTAAAATGTAATGATGATGACTGACGACACTATGCACTTTCGGAACCGACCAAGTGAATGCAGTGACAGTACAGAGACTATTTTTGCATGTTCTTCTGAAGTTGTATCTGTACACTTTATTTCGTAAACGGCTCACGCCACAAATGAAACGATGAACCTTACACCCTTTAACCAAGCATACAAATCTTGCTCTTTTTAAAGCCTTGACACTATATACCTTAAGATGTCTCGGCTATTTGTGATTGAATGATTTTAATCTACTGACAAAGTCAAAATATTCCTGCAGGATTTTGAGAATTATGTATTCTGCTCTTATCCATGACTCTTTGTAATTAACCGGATGTGGGACCAGAACGTTAGGTTTCAACTTAGCTTGCGATATAGATCATAAGTTCCGATATAAATCGGCATGTCTGCGATTTCATGGATGATGACCTGAATGGTGTGCCTCACTATCGATATCATGTTATAATGTGCAAACTTCCACATAGTTCTTGTCGTACTGCACATATCCCCTTCAACTTTTGTGTTGTGGAGAGAACCTCTTTAGGAGGTGAGTTGCTCTTTATTTGTTGAGGTCTTGGATGAAACATTGCTCATGAATTCAAATATTCCACTGGTTGTTGGCCATAACGTATAGTGTTACAAATCTGAAATTGCAGATAGTTATTATAGGTTATTTTCTTTACCTGTTTATCCAGTGTATTATCAATTTACTGATATGAGAAATGTATACCCTTGCATAAATAATGGGTTTGACGAAAATCCTTTGTCCTTTTCTGAATTCAATGCTTGCTTCATAATATAAGTTAACTATTTAGCTGAGATGATAATGAGCAATTACCGTATTCTTTACTGCTGAAACAAGACCCATAATTGCTGTGCAAATTTGAGAATGCTGTCTGCGGGTTCTTTAGTTTCTCAGCATTTCTTCACATTCATCGTCTATGTATAGGTATCGACTTACATAGAACAGTCTATATCAAACTCGGCCGCCCGCTATTAACTGACCACTACTTCGATTTGTTAAATGAGTTTTTCTTTGCTAACTAAAAATATCGATTTGGAAAGCTAATGTATTTCATCGTGTCCTTTTTGAGCGTTTAGCTAATATTACCAGCAAACAATTGGACAATACTTATAATAAAGCTACTCTTCACTCTTTAGACTAAGTCCGGTCCAATTACATACCCTCTCTGCGTCGGTCCTATCTCTTAGATATTTTTTTCGTTTCTGTGTGATACCACGTCGGATTCACGTTAGACTTTAGCTTCATTTTAAACAGAGCGGAACATACACGCGTTTGATAAGTAATGTTGGTTTTATTCTGAACTGGCCAAGTTCATATTTCGTACATTTTTCACAACTAACATCCAATTATCGACAGTGCCTACTAATTCTACGCTCACTCAAGTTTCTGTAAAAAGCATATTCTTTGATGAGACTGCATAATTCATGTTGATTGTCGGTTTTAGCTTGCGTTAGGCGTAATGGAAACATCAGGTTTATTCTGGCACGGCGAAGTATTACGAGATTTAGAAGCTGGTATCTGGACGGACTTGGCATTTGGTGACTCCTTCTTAATGACAAATGTACCTATGTTGATATTTTATGTGACAATTTCTGGGCCACTCTTCGGGAATCGGTACTATGTACATACCCTTGTGAACGACTCCACACGTCGATATGAAGGTATACTCTTTTAATATACAACACACTCTGAAGCCAATATTTGTGCTCACAAATTCATCTCCTATACCACTATTGTAATATAACTGCATGTGTTCGTTAATCCGATATGTATAGAAGGTTACTGTAACACTGAGAGCAGGGATATCGTTCATGTTTCATACATTCTACAATAATATAACCTATGTAACATTTCTGCATCGACTATGTTAATTGACATTGCTGATTGTCTCATAACGACTGGTCAACTAATTTAAACTACAATTACATGGTATTTAAGAAATGCTATTAATTTGGCTCTATTCTTTGGGAGCAAATTCTATTATATTTTATAGTAGTTTCTTATGGTGAGTATAAAGATATACAAAATTTCAGTGTCATAAATGACTTGAATTATATTCATGACTTTAAGAACAAACTAAGGTTATTGTTCCTTAAAAGCGCAAGAAATGCAACTAAATGAAATTGTACCGGAAAAAAAAGATATTGTGAACTAAGATAAATAATAAGGCACTGTAAGATTTAAGCCACCAGCGATGATGGTGATGATCATTACTGTCACTACCATCACATGTTTATTGCAATCCTATACTGCCTTTTGAATCTTTACGTGTTCCTTGACTTTTGATTAAATAATGCAAATATTCAGTAACTGGTTTTGAATTCTCAATAGGCTTCATAATTTAACTCTATCATTTCTGGACAATTAATTACTTTAACGTGGACAGGTCAAGACGAGCATTAAAGTACTTTGAGTAAAGGGCAATTGGCCCATGGATAACTGCCCCATAGGACAACTGCCCCCAATCCCTTTCAAACAGTGTTCCTTAAATTAATAAATAGACGTTTTGGTGATATTTAGTTTTTCATGTTGCCAGCTTTATATCTATAGCATATTTATAGTGAACTAAACATTTTATCATTTGCTTGAAAATACATTGTCTAAAAAGACAAAGACATGAATATAGGTATTAGACTGATAAAAATATAAGCCTTAAAGATATAAATAGCATTTTTCACATATTCTAAACACTATATTAAAAGAAGTGTGATGCAATCTATCATATCATTCAAATTGAACCAGTTAATACCTTTAATAGTTGTATAGTTATGCCGAAAGCAATCCCCTGGTTATATTTCAGACCTTGATTACCGTAGCTCTGAACAACATTTAAAACACGTAGGCCCCGAGTGGCCGAGTGGTCTAAAGCGCTGTCCGTTACGGATCTCTGCCATCTCACCTCTGTCTGCGTGTGTTCGAGTCTAGGATTCGGCTAATGTAGATATGTGAGAAAGCTTGCCAGTAGCTTCTCGTGGGTCGGTGGTTTTTTCCGGTGATTTTCCGGTTTCTTCCTCCACCATTAATACTGGCCGCCATGAATAGCCTATCGTGTGCTGAAAAATGGCGTTAAGCCCAACAACAAATCTACAAACAAAACACGTAGATCACAGTCCTTATATTTTTTTCGCTGCGGTGTCATATCCTGTCAAACTCTGTGCCATCTGAACATGACGTAGAAACGGCTGCAGCTTTAGGTTGCCAAGAAATTAGTTATCTTAACATGCACCAACTAATATACAAATCATCTATAACAGTCGTCAATGGCAAAGAGTAGTATCATATTTCGGCGTTTTGATACATCAACACCTGTTCGCTAATGTTTGTACGTTTTCATAAGTCTGTAATGTCCATGGACCGTAAATTTGGTTGAATCGGCAAATGATTCCCATTATTTTTTTAAATACCGTCTGATGGACCGTTTAAAGTCGTGAATGAGTATCAGATGGGCTGCATCACCATCGGTCAATCTAACCACATGTGTACTCATTAATCTGCTTTGCTGAGTCAGTGGCACCTAGTTTAATTGCCGATTTCACCTATCTCTGGGAAAACTGGCTCTGCAACATGGTCAAAGTCATCAACCTGACCAATGGTCGCATTTCCTTTCAGTTTAACATTGCATTTGTGATGGCGTCTATTCGCACATGCTCACAATACAACTTTCTTCTTAATATAGATAAAGCTTTTGTGGACAATCTTCTGCTCACCCGTCTTGCTAGCAACAAATTCCAAAGCAGTTGTCTGAGAGAGCAATTGTCCTAGTTTTAAGAGGTTAGAATAGTATGTCCTCCAATGTAGAGTCAAAGTTAATTATGAATATGGTGTAAATATGATGTTAATATTGTGTCACTTGACGATTATTTACTACAAAGTTTAAAACCATCATCTTTTTAATGCTTACAAGGTTTTATTTTAAGTGACATCAGCGTTATGAATGTAAAGTCTATATTTTGGCAGAAGTTTTTTCTTCGCAATTAATCAGAACAAAATAACCTAGCTAGGTCTTATTCTATCTTAACCCGCCGCCAACATTGCTTGAAAGGAACATAATCCTTTGGTTAGAATTGAGTTATGGCCGTGACATAGTCGGCCTCTTATCATACGCCCGTGTTAAGGCCGCAAAGTGTGAGAAGGTTGGCACCACGATGAACTCAAACAATGGGTGCTGAACAATCAAATATAGTCGACTATTGGACTCAAACGAAATAGGGGCGGGATACAAAATATAAGCGGCGAAACAAGACACCATTCTAAACGAAAACCTGCAAGAAGTTTTTCAGTGTGCTGAAAATTTCTGAAGAAAATAAAAGCGAGTGTGTCTGAGTTAAATCACTGTAATATAGGAAAGGGAAACTGTGACTCAAGAAAATTCTAACGAAATGCAACTCCGAGGTTCATGATGACGTATCTTGTAGAAGGGGAACTAGACTTTCAAAGCTTCGAAAGGTAAGACAATACTTTGACCCAATTTTGTACTTGTTTTCATGAGTTAGATTATGTTACCTAATTACTTGTAATTATCTTTTTTAACTGGGTTATGACGTGCATTTGTATTATTAGAATGTTCAAGTTAGTATGTGGATTTGCATTCATTCGAATATAGCAAGCGTAGATTGATGGCTATGCAAAGCTAGACGCTAATTTACATATATATTTCCTTAATTTATAATGACGCATGCGGTAATATCACATTAACTATGTTGAAGTTTACCGTATAAGAATATGTTAGTATTTAGATGTGTGTGTGTGTGTGTGTGTGTGTGTGTTAAAATATTGATATAAGTAATATTACTCGTACCTTGTAGTGCAAGGCATGTGTAAGTTTTAGAAGCAGAAATTTGTGCTCGTACATAGGACCATGTAAGAGTGCTTGCTAATTAAACTGACGGAAGGTCAGTAAAGGAGTAATGAGTTTCCTGAATGAAAGAGCAGTGATGCGAGTTATCATACCCCTTGTATTCCTTCAAGGTGTGTGCTGCGTACAGGTGCGAGGCGGCATAACGGAAGAGTGAAGGAGGAAGAAGAAGGCATGAGTAGAAGAAATGAAGAAGTTAAGTAGGAAGAGGTTGAAAATGAGGAGAAAGTTTCTATATGCATCAAATACCGTGAAATTGTCATCTCAATTAGTTCAGTCTTTACAATCTTACTATAAATAGGCCAATGGAACAGAGCCATAAGTTTTGGTATCGTACTTATCGTTAACTAGACGTTTAGCCTTCAGGCTAGTAAAGGATGTGAAACTTAACCGACATTTCCTGGTAAAATATATTTATTCTCTTACATGGGACATTGATCATTAGCGTCTCAGAAACCCAATAGAACACGTCAGCTCTAAAACGTATTGTCTTCGTCACATACCATCATAATTGTCTCTAATGCAAATACTTAAAGCTTGAAACTACCTTGCGTAGGCATGTTATGTCATGTTTTCATGAAACCACATAAGCGCGTCTCTAATGTCATTATTTAGGAGTATATCTACTTTGTTGAGGCGTAATTAGGCGTGATCGGACACGAAGTCTAATTAAAGGTTCTAATACAGTTGTGGGATTTTAAAAAACAAATTCACCATTACACGTAGATTCATATTATTTATTACCTAATTTGTCTCGATTCGTTTTTGTTCATATTTTTCAGTAATTTACTTTATTTCTTGTAGTATCGTAAAAATGCCTGACAAAAAGCCTTGATCAGAACGACTACCAGAAACGTCTCCAACCGGTACCCATCTTTGAACTTAGTTTTAACTAGCTGAACAAATAAAAATTTGCACACCTGTATGGCCCAGTCAGTACCAATGTTAGGTGGAATGACTATAAATCGTACTTTATTTAATTTCATTTCTTGTGGAATTGCAAGAGCAGCAGGGAGGGTGAATCCTACGAAATTTTGCTGGTATCGTTAACCTAAAATAAGGGTTCCTACAGAGGCTGAAAAAAGGTCAATAACCCTAAACCAAAATCTCTAATTTTTATATTACCGTACGGTTTAAAACCGCATGAGGTTAGCTCAGTTTTGTTATACTATTATTGACTTTTTTTACCCTGACTTTATCGAACTATTTTTTTCGTTAAAAACTCGAGCAAAATTTTGTAGAGATTCACCCTCTCTGGTGCTCTTGATTTATCAGGGGTTGACCAAATATTTTATCCAGACCTATACGATATCTGGATCTTGGGTCATGTAGATTTATTGTTATAAATCAGAACGGAACAGATTGTGCATTAGAAAATAAATTTTTAAATTTATTCATATCCATGTCCCCTGAACACCAAGTATAATAAATATTATGCAGGGTATAATTATCTACTCCATTAAACACAACCAAAATATTACAGTTATCTCTAGTCACTTTAGGTATTTGTGTATATCTTTGAGTAACATGATCATGTCTGTATTTTTGTGTCTACCTCGAGAAAATATTCTAGCTGGATTAGATTGTTTGTCGAATATCACATCATCATATACTACGAGATCATTAATGAATCCATCCAAGTCATCTACAGATGGGGCTTCATCTATATCTGTGATAAAGTCAATAATATCTTCACCATCCTTATTAACTGATTTTGCTTTTTCATTAAAATCTGTAAGTACTTCGTAACAATGCTGATCATCCACAGATGGTGCTATTAAATATAGTTTGTTCCATCTCATTCATCTCATTATTAAATTTAATAATAATTTTGTTTTACCTGATCCAGATGGACCTATTATAATCATTCTTATCGAATTTGGTAATGCTGGATGGTGCTTTACTGGTTCTTTTTTCGTGTTGCCGAAAAATCAATTATTGTATCCATATTATTAATAACATGAGTCTATATTGTTTTCGATGTAGATCATCTACACCCACTACTGGATTGACAACAATAACAACAAAAAATAAACGACGTGCATTAACGGGTAAAAGTCAAAAACGCGGCACGAAAAAATATAAATTTATCTCCATGTCTGATTCAGGGAAAAAGATAGGTGGAGATATAGCCGTATCATTAGGAAAATTACCCGGGTTACCATCGGCTAAGTATATTGGTGAGAAACACCTTCCTGGAAATAATTATTGTGGTCCTGGAACTAGACTTGATATTCGACTTGATGATCAAGACCAACCAAAATCAGGAGAGTATCCAGTAAATAAAATTGATCATGCATGTCACATTCATGATGTTGCTTATAAAAATCCTGATTTGCAACAACGGCATCTTGTAGATGTAAAATTGATTCATGCATTAAATTCTATACACAATAAATCTGTTAGAGAGAAACTCGCTAGTTTCCTAATAAAATCCGCTATGAAAAGTAAAATAATGTTAGGGGCTGGTAATTAATTATATAATTATTATAATGGAATCTATTTATTATAGCCCAAGAGGGTATTAGAGGGGTAAAGCAGCGATCACTAAACTTGCTAAAGCAGCAAAAGTTTCACGTTCTGTTGCTGCAGCGTGGTTAGCACGACAGGCAATATGGCAAATTTATTTACCACCACCAAAAAATTCAATATGCACATTTGATGTCAGCATTCCTAACGAAGTTCACCAAGTAGTTATTTTGTTTTTACCATACGATACTATTAAAACACGTGGACGAAAGTCACGCACATACAAATACGCATTGACTGTTGTTGATGTTGCAAGTAGATAAAAAGAAGCTGAACCATTATCAACAAAAACAGCATTTGAAGTTGCATCTGCGTTTGAGCGAATTTATCAACGTGGTGGTCTACAATGGCCAAAACTATGCCTTTGATCCTGGTAAAGAATTTCTTGGTGCAGTATTATCTTTAATGAAAAAACATAACGTTACAATCAGACAAAGGCATACTGAAATTCATCGTGATCAAGCAATTGTTGAACGATTTAATCGAACACTTGCTGAGCGGTTATTTGGATATCAATACGCGAAGGTAATATCTGCTGACTTTAAGTCCGGTGAGCGATCTCGTGAATGGGTTGGATGGTTACCAAGTGTGATATCTACATTAAATAATGAGATTACTCGTGCAACTTCCATGAAACCTTCTAAGGCAATAACAAAAAAATATATACCACGTAGCGATGAATACGGACAACGAGGTCAACAACCTGTATTAGGTAATATAATTGTGACATATTTATACGAACCAGGGGAGTTGGAGGGTGGCAAAAGACGAGCTACTGACCCTATTTGGAGTGTGACCACACACACAATTTTTAGCGTGGTTAGATCTACTGGAAGACCTGCCATATACAGATTAGATTCTACTGCACCTCAACGTGGATTTGTGCGTGAACAATTATAAGTACTTTCTGCGGATACACAATTACCACCGCGTTCTCTTATGTAAACTAGAACCCCTACGTCGATTACATTCAAGACAATACCACCGTACTCAATTTTACCGAGGCTGACCACAGACCACAAACATCTTATCAAGTGTACACTATACAATTCAACAACAATCCAATTCCAACAAAATCAATATATACACCTCTCGCTCTATAACACAAGACTATAAAACTAAAGTACACAACCTCAACATAACACCAACACAAAATTTTTTACAAATTATAATGTCACAGTGTATAATACTTTTACAGCTAAAAAAAACAAACCAACAACATCTACAAATCACGACGCTAGTGACATAGTGTATACACTCCCCATGTATATGTGTAAACACACCTACAACCAGACTATAGAAAATATACTCACATAATAGACTACTCTCTACTCAGAACCATTCCCCTACCATGTCTCCCCACCCAAACTTCAATTCATCCTTGAACCACACGCACTAATAGATAGACAACCAATGAAACTCACACCACCCCCCACCTCTCACCATGCCCGCCACAGATCATAAACCACCTCTACACTCTCACCACCTCCCAAAGACTTCACTATCTAACTCTCCACTATCCATACCTCTCTAGAACTCATCTCCTACATACACCACCCATGTCCCTTCATCACCCCCCTCACACTGTGTGTGACCTACACTCTCAATTATACATTCTTGTCTAGTCCAAACCAAACCATCACCCACAACACACCATCCCTCAAACCCCATCATCAATACAAACACACCAAACAACTCACACATCACTGCCTACTCACTCTCTACTCACACAGAGTCATCCAACACCACCCCCCCCCCTAGAACCCATAGTACTACACTCCCCATTCACCCCTAGTGTGTGTGTCAAGTGCTCCAAATATATAAAATCTATCATATATTATGAGGTAGATAGCTACTCACATGTGTCTCTACACCTGTACCCATGTATAATAGCACTTCAGACTCATCTGTCCTCTCAGACTGTCTTCCCTATAGAATAACCTCTCTACTAGTACCTCACATCATCTCTCACATGATGTAGACTACACTCTCGCGCTCTCTCACTCACTCATATACCCACCTGACCCACATAAAATGACACTACTGTCCCACAAGTCCTCCACCCCACCACCCATGCTCAGCACCCATCCCCACATACACCTTAAGAGACACTCACATGTACCACCCATACCCCACCCATAACAACTATAACAGTGTACACCCGTACGATCCTTCCTTACAAGATGACATCTCAATAATAACTCGATATGTGTGATATGTATTTCTTTGAGACATGTATAAGAGTGACTTGATCCAGTACACGATTCATCCTCTCCACGCGTGTTATCCCTGTCCAAAGAGTAGAAATGAATCCTACTCACTAATATCCCAACCAACAAAACCTACCATTATTGATTAAGATATATAGACCATCAACCTATTTACCTATTTGTGTCTCTTGCTCCGATACCACCTGTCTCCAACATAATATTCGTGTGATCGCAACATTACCAAGCATCGCGTCTCCAACACATACTCAAGAAGCCGATATGTTTTTACTAGTTACAAATACCATTCACGGCATCGCTTTTCTCATAGTGATTAAATCTAGAACGAACACCGTACATAGTCTTTTCGCATACCACCATTTACTAATATACTCCCCTAGTACTATATTCCTCTCCATACCACTCATGTGGTGTGTGTGTGTGTGTGTGTGCAGTACTGTCCGATATCATCTGTCGCTATCGTATACTCTTATCCTAGTATGTAGTATACGGTTTTGTAGACTCCGCCTTTCTCAGTTTGTTCATCTCTATGTAACAAGCTGATACGGTGTAGGTGGATATGTTCAACCAGCAATCACGCCAATCTAGAATCTATTGATGTTGTTATCGCAAATAATATTAATCATTACGAGTTAGATTGTGACACTGAATAGCATTCTCGTACAATTACCCTTACTATGGTTAAACGGTCTTAATGATTAGACTAACAAGAGAGTCTTACTAGAGATGGTGCTACCGATGAATCTTGATACCGCTTGATAATTATTCTTCAATACGCTAATATATTCGACATACAATGTGTCAAACGTCCGCTACAACTCTGAACTCAAGTACTTCTTATACTTGTACAATGCTCACCATCCTTCCATAGCCTCTCCTCAACTCATACAACAACAACACATATTCACAAGACAAGCTAGCTTTAAAGTACTATAACCACTCACTATATCTTTCTGTCTTGATGTTCATAGATCTACAGACATGACTCCGTAGCAAGAACACTCCAACAGCCCGCTTAAGATACAGACGGCAACCTCACTCATCTCGCGGCTAGCACCCCCATCTGACAACTGCAGTTCAGAGTAGATCTTAAAGCAATAAAACCATATGTCTAGATACTCCCACCTACCTCGACGATAAATCCTCCGCCTCACAATGCACCCACCACCACACCCCCCCCCACACACCACACCCCGCTCTACAAACCTCCGCACGCGCTCGCATGTCGCCCTCAGTATAGCTCACAATGGTACCTAGTTTGGTCCCATCTGACAAATAAGCATTACTTCGGCTTATAAATGTGTTTTTCCCCGTTGTATCAGTTATTATTAAATCTAACTCAGCATCGTCCATAATCAATCTTACGCAGTGCCGTTTATGACCGTATGAACTGCCTTGAGTAAACTTGCCGATTATCTTTCTACCAAGATCTTTTGCACGTTTTCATCGTGCGCATCCCTGCATTTACGTATATTATTAGTAATTTTAATAATGTCATCTTCGGCAAGATCAGGACATTCTTTCCTGGCATCATCAATACTAAATCTGTCCGGTTCTGGTAACCAAACTTGCTTTTGTGCACTATAGGATATAATCACTTCATTAACCCTCAACGAAAATTTCAGCATCAATCATATATCTTAATAACACTACTGGAGTCCAACATTTTTCTGAAAAATGTCTTCCAAACCAAGCATAAGTATTCGGATGGAGATCTTTTCCGAACTCGAATGATTCTATACATGCAAATCAGGTTAAGTCAAAATCTGGTAAGGGTCCATTTACCGAAACTCTGGTCATGTCATGTGTAGGGTGTCCAAATCTGTCAAAGTATTTAGAACCCTCACCATATCCAAGAAAACTCCCAGGATAACATGCAGCCATATCGACGGAGATAACATCATTATACTCGTATTTAGTATTCCATAATCCACCGTGTCCATATTCTATGCAAAGTTTTGTATATCCTCAATAAATTCTGATCTTGTAGGTTTCCATAAATTTTTCTCTTGAGCAAAATGAGCCGCTACCGATGGTACTGTAAAACAATTATTTAGTAGTTGTCTAACTTTGACATCGTCTGAAGTATATTTTAGTGCAAGATTTCTCATTTCTTCATAAACAGATTCTGTACGATAAATATCACCACTAGGTCGTACAAATTGATCATAATCGTGTTCCGAACTTTGAAATAACCAAACAGATACAGGGTCACTTTTACTAATATTTTTAATAAAATCAAATATATGACCATTATAAAATTTTACCATTCTGTCTCGTGGAAATACAGTTACAGCGTCAGTCCATTCATGTGCATTATGATCAATAATCGTTATAGGACTTCCATTTCTTGTATATTTTGTTTTGTACAATATCTCTCCTGTTAGTGTTTTTACTGTTATTGGAAATCCTCATGACTTTCCTAGCTTAGCAACATCCTTAATAGATGCACCAGAATTTTTAACTGTTTCTGCCCATTCACATATTTTTTTACGTCTTAAATCTGTTAAGCCATTACCACGCATCGCATTTGTAAAATGTTCAGTAATGCGCTCCGCAGCACAGTTTATTCCTGACTCTGATAGTCTCATCGGTTTGAGATCCGCAATATTAGGTTTATCATTCAGTAAAAACAATCCATATACCACAGCAGTAACTGGATACCCTCGCTCAAAATACGGTTTATCAACACCAGTCAATATACCAGGTTTGGATTTGTTACTTAATAATATCGTTTTATTATTTCCAGACTGTATATGAATGGGTTCTCTCTTGTCACGAATCATCCAGATATTATCGTCTGTCTCCACAATAAATTTTATTAAAATAAAATATTTTGGATTATCAAGCTGGTTAATAATTACCCTCACTCGTTCGTAGTTCATTACATTAATACATTTTCCCACTCTAAACGTTGACCACACGTGAACAGCACTATCTTCTCGAAATTCCCTTTTGGCCTCACGGATACGTTTAGTTATATCTGCATTTGTTAAAGTTAGATCTTTCATCGAAACACTAAATTTATATCCTAATAGTCTGTCAAGATCAAATCTAGTAGCAGATGGTTCAAGTGCTGATAATTCTTCCATTATTATAATTAAGACAAATATTCAAATGGAAATTTAGTATATATATATATATATATATATATATATATATATATATATATATATATATATATATATATATATATATATATATATATAATGATTCAAACAGAAAATAAATGTGTTTGGTTAAAAATTGGACATATTTCTTATTGTAATAAATCATGCGTAAACAAATACTGCGGTTACCATATGCAGAGTATCAGACATGGAAGTACCGGACCAAAACCATGCATTCAACGTGGTATTGGAGTTAGAGGCAGCACACAATTATGCGCAAATTGTGGAGGTACAAAATACAGGGAGCTTAAGAGATATTATGACAAAAAAAAATACATCGTCAGGTACATCTCCTATAAAGATATAAAATGATTATCTAACCAGATTTCAAAAATAATGATTTAAACAAATAAATATTATATACGAATGGAGCAAAAAGAATTTGTGAGACATCCAATATATACGAATTACGAGGCATACAGAGATGGTATTATTAGACATTGTAGACTAAAGAAACCACTCAATTGTCTTAATAATGTTGGTTATTTTAAATTTAGTATTGGTAAAAATAAAAGTTATTTTTCAAACAGGTTCATATACGAATGTTTTTATGGGAAAATCCAAGATGGATTTTTTATTGACCACATTGATGGAAATCCTCAACATAACGAAATTTCTAACCTGCAAGCTATTACGCAGAGTCAGAATTCCAGACGTGGAAATACAGGATCGTATAAATTATTTGGAAAGAGAGCGATTAAATCCATAAATACAGAAACAGACAAAAAATTAACTTTTCCATCAATAGGTGCAGCAGCCAAATATTTTAGTATTCATCCACAATCGGCACAATTTGTCGCAAATAAAACATTCAAATCTGCATATTCAATAAAGGATGACCAAAGGATTATAGTTGAGTACATATAATAACTGGCTATTTTACTTTATATAAAGTTCGATTCTATCAATCTTGCCAAGGGTTTTGTTTAGCTATAATCAATATCTCTTGACTGTGTCAGGGGTTTATTCACTGTCGCTATCCTCAGTTTTACTATCATTTCTTACAGAATCAAATAACATAATCTTTCTCAATTGCATCACACGATTGTCTATCATTTTTTTCTTTCATATTCGTGAGATAATGCGCTTTTTATCTTTTCCATTAAACACGCAAGAGGCGCAAAGAGCTTTACTTATGTGTCGTTCACCAATTGTAAAGATTCTAACATAGAATTATAAATTGACTTTATGAATCTGTAATTGGAAGATAATGTGAATTTATTTTGAAATTTTCTTTGTTGTAACGATTCAAACTCACACAAAATTTTTTCAGTATCAAGACCTTCAGATATCTGAATGTCTTCATGCTTTAATTTTTCAATAGCAGAAACAATAGCTTTGATATTTTCAATGTTCATTATATATATATATATATATATATATATATATATATATATATATATATATATATATATATATATATATATATATATATATATATATATATATATATATTTAAAATAACACTTAACTTTAAAATATCTTCATTGTTTTTCTCCTACTCTACGAACGTATGTACAAATTAATATATAACGTCTCCCCGCGTAGGTCCACAATATTACCATCTTGATTTGTGAGTTTGAAATTCATTCATGACAATAACGGATTATGTACACGCAGGTGAACTTGATTTATTTGCTCAGATACAATCAGCCAGCCCGGGGGGGATTGGATACTAGATGAGTATAATATATACCCCTGTTGAGCCTGGTTAGACTTTTAAATATCGACATGGTAGCTACTATCAATTATATCGCACGTTAAATTCAGTGCGATGGTAGATGTTATATTAACAATATTATGTGAGATATGTCGTCCTGTTCCATATGGGTCATTATTATGTTTAAGTATGTTTGGTGTTAGGGCTTTTTTTTCTCCACGATTAAATGACTTCCGAATAATATTCTTCAATAAGATCATTTAATAATTTCTTCATCTGAGCGTTATTTAAACCAGGTATAATAAATGTTTGTAAGTCCCATTCTGTTATTTTATAATGATCGAGAAATAATTGTCTACGTTCTTGATTAGTGAAAAAAAACTTCACTAAGATTAGTTGCGACGTATATAATACTTCGATTGGCGATGTATAAATCGAGTTGGATCCCATTTAAGTGTTTTATGGAATCAATTATTTGCTGCTTTACACTATAATCATAATGATATAATAATGAAATAAGTAAATTTATAAATCAATAAACATTTTATCGTATTCAGGCGTAAGAGTATTCAGAAATTCTTTCATAAATTTTTCATCAACAATCTGCCGATTCTTCGTCCTGGTTTCGACGGCGAAATCAAATGCTGATTTAAATATCTTAGGGATACTTTTACCGTCAAAATCTGTAAAATAATATCTATCGTTATTTGGATCAAATTTAAATCTTAATAAATTCCATGGATGTTGTTCTCGATATTTTGGATTTTTAGTGAATTTTTCTTCGCTCGTTTTAACCTCATCTTTATTTGGTTGTTAAACTCCAATATAAACTGGTTCAATTTCAGGCCATCCTAACATTGATCTAATCGAACTCGGATAAATATCTACAGCATAATCAGGAGAATTTGTTTCAATCACCGACGATAATGTTGGTTCGTAAACAGTAATTGCTATTTTAGAGTCTTTCCCGGTTAAAGACTTAATTCTGCGCTGGAATTCCTCATTAATCTGTTCTAACTGATAACTGCCAGTTGGAATACTAACAACTTGCCAATCGGGAGTTCAATCAGATTTATTTTTATTTGCGAATACTAATGAATTATATGGTTGTTCTCCACCAAATGGTTTTGATCTAATATTAGGCCAGCTATAATAAACACGTAACTGAGCTAATGCTATCTCTTTTACTGGAATTGCAGTTGGAAAGTTAACGCTAAATTCAGGATTGGTTGAACTTATTGATATCATGGTAGTTTTTGAAGGAGTTGTATTAGTGACGATCTGCTTTAACAACTCTCTTGACTCAATATCCAAGCGATGTTCTGTTGCTGACATTATTGTTATTATTATTGTTTAATTCTCCATTTATTTTGTCAGCAGAATCACTAACAATTTTGAATGCTTCATCGTAGGTTTTAATTATCGTTACGAACTCCTCGTCAGATATTTTACCATCACTGAGATAAGTGGAAATATATCCAGATAGTTTAGAATATGTTGCTGTCGCTGTGTGCAATTTTATCATATACTCACGCAATTTATCATTCGCACATGTAGTTATTTTTTTAGCAATAATATTAAAAATACCTGCTATGGTGGTAGAAGTTGAAACAATAATTGTTATAATTGCTGGAGCTGTCATCGTTAATGTTGATAATATTAATCCGGATCCAGCAACAATAGCAGAAACTGAATACACAATTATATCAATAACGACCATACGTCTACGCTATTTGTTTACTTTTATTGTATAATGGTCGATGCTATTTTTTAGTTTTGTCAGGCATTCACATGCTTGATTATATCTGTGACGTTGAACGTCGATAGATGACGTAGTTATTTGATCCATTATACTATGATGTTAAGTAGTTAATTGAGTTACAAATTCCAAACACAACAGCAAGCTCGGGGTAAACTTCCACTCAATGATTCCAGCGTAAACGTTCCTTCAGAATCTTTATCTAACAACACATATACAATTTTAGAAAATTCAACAGTTGATGGAGATGTTGTGGATATTCTAAAATTTGCAATACTAAGTACAGACATCCTATATATACCAGTAATCTCCGCAGTATGTGTGATGGTATTATTTTCTGGTGTCTTCGATCCAAGCCCAGATGCAACTGTGTACACAATATTTCTTATCTGATTGTGAGGAATTTTAATCAGGTTTGTTTTCTGAATAATATCGTTGAGTTTTGTGTTAATATCAGTAAGTTTTATATTAACATTTGGTGGCTTTCCAAAAAAATCGTCATTAATTTTGTTTATGTTTTCGTGAATACGTTTTTGAGTTTTCACGTGACCGTTAAATTCAGTTTCGATTTTGTCTATTACATTAGTGATTGAAACTTCTTTATCATCGACGTATTTTTTTGTAGCAGCGTCAAAATCAGATTCTGGTGTTCTTAAATTATTAATACCGTAATGGTTCATATTAAGAAATGCACGCATTATACCGCCATTATTTAATACGTACTTTGATTCTTGATCGTCAACATATTTTTTTGTTGTAGCATCACTATCTGTAGTTGGATTTCCAAGATCGGTAATTTTATTTTTGTTCATAATAACGTCTCCACTAAATACACCGCCAGCGTTTCTGACATAATCATTAACTGATTTACGGGAATCCTGTATTTTACCCTGATCAGTAAAAGTTACGATATTATCAGCAACTGCAGTAGGAATTCGTATAAGTACGTCTGGTAGTCGTATATCGCTTGTCCTTAATCGTCCTTGTTTGTCTTGAAAAACAACTACTTCATTTTTATCCACATTTGTAATATTTAATAAATCATCAATCTCATTTCTAAATTGATCGAGGGTTGCATATTTAGATAAACCACCTTGCTGCTGAGCTTTACCACGAGCAGATCTTCCATAAATATCTACCATTTTATTTTACTGATGTCTGTTTAAATGTGACAATGTGGTATATTCATGCACGACTTTATGAGGTGGTTTTTATGCGGTGCCATGGATATAGCATCAAGTACATTAAGTACTTCTCGATCACATATTGGTGGATCAGTTAATGTTTGTGTTGGTAACGTTGAATACCAGATTGGGGCAGTATTATTACTGACATAATGAAGAAATTCCTTTGGTGGCGCTAATCCATATGAATCAAAATAAATAATTCCACGTGGATTAATTGCATATGCTACCCAATGGGTACCTGGTCCAGAGTTTTGATCGAGATTAATAATAACTGTTTCAGTAGTGTTCGGTTGTTTTGGTAATTGATCGCGCATGAAAACACCTCTAAAGTTTTTTATTTTTAATTTTTAGCACCATTGAGTAAGTCAAACTTAGACATAAGCGATATCAGTAAACTGTCCCTGGAAGTCTTAGACCTTTTCCGTACCACGAAGGCGGGGTCCCTGGTAATCTGAGACCTTTTCCCTTTTTTAGATGTTCGTTTTATTCCCTTTCCGGTTGCTTTCTTTAATGCCATTCCAGCGGCTGTTCCAACAGCGCCTAATGCAGCTGCTTTTGCAACAGCTGGGGCTGCAGCGGCTATCAATGCTGGTATAGCTGCAAGAAGGGGAAATATACCACCAGTTTTAAAAGTATCCTTAATAGCACCTGCAGAAAGATCAAGTTTGACACTTTTGTATTTTTTTGCTTCATTAAAGTTTTTGAATTGACGATCGGTTAACGATAATTTATTTGAACCACTCATGTGTTCCTTTTTTAATGATATTGTTATTCCACAGTTATTATTTGATGCTGATTGCAGTCTTTTGATCTGACCAGGAGTCAGGGTAACATCAGCGTGATTATATGGCATTTATAATACTGATAAATGATCTAATTACACATTACATATTTTCTACTGGAGCATCAACGACTTTCATTCGTCCACCAGCACCTTCTATGAGCATTGATTTATCGCTAAGTATAGCAGCAATTGCTCTGTAATTATCAATAGCTCCTCTATTAACACTAGCTCGAAAATGTATATCGACTACTGATTGTCTGGTCAAATCTAAATGTTCGAGGGAAAAGTAATAAATAGGATAGAAGCTTGTAAAATCTAGTTGTGATATTTGTAATCCAGTATCAACATTTTGATCACGCCCCATGGACGACATAAGACGATGATATGCACGTGCTACATGATTTTGATCAAAATTAAGTAATATATTCTCGGATGGTTCTTGATGTCCATTTATCCTTAACGAAATCTCAGAAACACCGAGTTTATCAAATATCATAATACTACGCGTTTGATCTTTTACTCGTGCAGCATTTTGTAATGCAATAAATATGTATCTTGGTGCAGAAACACCTTGCTGAGAGGCTATCTGCCAGGTAAATAAACCGTTAATATTACTCTGGATAGCATCTGTAGTCATTGTCAGCCATGATAGTATTGATTTACCGCCTTGATTCATAAAAGATAATAATCGTTGTTCTTCAGATATTGATGGAGTCATTACAGACATCCAGAGTGTAAGTTTTGTAAGAATTACCATACCAGCATCACCGGCGGGTCTCCATATTGCATCATCATCTGCAGCCTTTCGTACTAGTACAACTGTATGTTTGGCTCCGAAAATGACTTTTCGGACATTTCTACAGAATCCAAAGATATGTGATAGTGGAATTGCACATGAAAATATTCTTCTATTTCCTTTTAACATCGCTCGACGTGATCTAAATCCTAAGTTGAAATCAGGATCTATATTAATAATCATACTTTGTACGTCTGCTGGGGCGTTTCTAGGAAAAACCTGTGGTCGTCCTATTTCATATTGTTGATATTCTGGAGAATCAGAAGTATATTTTGCGAACAACATTGACGGACCAGCTGATCTTGAATAATCATCACTATATCTTGCAAGACCAAGTATGGTTGTAGCTACGTCAACATCTTTTTGAATTGATTCAATATTTTTTCCGTCAATCATGGACGTAGCGCTATCAAACAACGCCATAATACCATTATTAACAAAACCAACACTAATTTCGGCTGCATATTCAGTATTATCGGTTTTTAATATTTCACCTTCGACTTCTAGAATGATCTTTGAGAACTGGTGCGTCCATGTCAAACCCGAGGTCACTCATTCGCTTGAACATATTTTTTTATAAGTATTATCGTCTAAAACGAAGACCACTTCGGGAAGTGAGACCACTTCCTGCTATCAGACTAATGGTTATGTTTCTCTCTTTTCTTGATAAATGTATATCAACCAACTCTGCTAGTTTTTGATTAGCGGCTTGATTTATTATTTTACTTACACTTGCAGGCATCACTTCAGTACTGGGCAATTTCACCGACTGAGATCGGACAGGTTGTGGTCTGCGTATTAATCGTGTTAGTCTATCTTTGATTGCTGAGATGCTTTACTGGCAAGGTTACTAGCAGTGTCTATACCATGTTCACGAACAACATCAATAGCTTTTATACCCAGCTGCTTTGCAATTGGTATTGCTTTTGGGGCTAGTCTTCTAAATAGACCCTGAACAACAACACCTAACCCATCTCCGTAGGTTGCTCTGTAAATCGGTATTCGAGAGTTAATTGCCCTGGCCATAGTAGGTCCACGTTGAGCACCATGCACAATCATTTTATTATTAATTGACTTTATCACTAATTGTATCTAATCACTGTGACTTAGTCACTATAGTAGTCTTCGGCAATCTCATTAATAAGTGATTGATACACATCAATATCCATAATACCGCCACTAAATAATCGTTTACAAATATCTGCTGCTTCATTAATGATTTCTGCGGAATTATTGCCAGCTCGTTTTCCTCCAAACAGAATTTATAGTCGTTCAACATCAGCAAGGACGTTGTTAGGACACTGAGTAATAAGACCACTTCCTAAACCACTTCCGAAAGAGGTATCCGACGGCCCTTCCTCACTTTTTATTTGGGCTGGTTGTGATTTTGGAGATTGTGACAATAATTTTTGTTGTTGTGTATAATGTAATATTTGTTGTATTGATGGCGGTGATGATTGTCGTTGTTGTTCTAGTTGTTTTAGCGTTTGTTGTTGCTCTGGCGGTTTTTGTATAAAGTTAATATAACTATCTATTGCATTAATATACTGTATATAATTAGGATCACTATTTCTGGCCTGATTAACGTTATAGCGTATACGAAATATCCATTTGTACCAATTATCACGACTTACATTTTTATCAGCATTTTTCAGGTTTTAAAAACTTTTTTTATCACTGAAACTTTTCACAGCAATCGCAGCTAAATATTTTACATTTTTAGCGCTTTTAATATCAGCAATAGCATATACGCCAAATTTATAACTTATGTTAGATTGTTCAGAAAGACGTTCCCCTATATCACCTATTTCAGCACTAGCTTGGTTTGCATGTTCAGGCATTTCTGGGACTGGTATTGCAGCAGCTATTTCAGCTGGAAGTTTTTCGAGAATCTTTTTTGTTTTCTTAGTTCTTGTTTCTATTTTTTGAGTTGCTTCAGCGGTTTTCTCTAACACAGGTTGAATATCTTTAGCGGTATCTGTTATCGGTTTAAATAATTGTTTTGTATCCTCTGCAAATTCAACTTGAGTTTCCTGACGCTGTTGTAATTGTTGTTTGACAGCATCACGGACAGGTAAATATTTTTTAATTGCCTCTAATCGCTCTCGACCTAATTTAGCTGAGAGTGGTTCGCCAATATTCATTATTAAATAATATTTATAATAGATGTTTAATTAAATTGAGTACTGGTAAACAAAAATCACTAAAAATGCTTTTCTATTCTCTGACAAATCAAAGATAAATAAATATTTTAATAATTATCATGTCTATCTGCAAATTTATTATAAAATTATATCAAAACGCAGATAAAAACACCATTTTATATGATTAGTATTAGAGTATATAATAAAGCGCGATAATTTATGATGAGCAATAGATAATTATTTCCCTTTGCGCATGAAGTCCAGGTTTGATACGGATAAAATAAATCTTTTTTCTGACAATTATTACCTAATTATCTGTTACCTGCGTGTTGGACTGCGATCAGGGATTCATTTTAAAAATGCCTCACAAGATAATGCAGTCACTCGGTCGCCTGATATATTCGGCCCACAACCCGGCTCGGACGCTAGATACCTGCTAGCCTAGAGCATCGCACTATACTGCCCGCACTTAAGGCACCCTGTACCTGCATCGGTCTATACGTAGTACATTCAAGCCACACATGCCAAACCTAGCCGCCTAGGTACTCCTGCCTGCCTGCCAGCCCCAAATCGTCCGATCCTAGGGGTACCCTGTACCAGATAGCGCCTAGGTCAGCTTAATCAACAGCCCCAGTATTATCCGTATAGCGAACAATGAGACAGGGTGCTTTACTCGGTTCGCAAGGTCGTTATACACATTCTCTATAAATGCTACACCAATTTTTTTCACTTTCACTGAAGCACCCTAAATTTGCATTTTTGTCTATATAATAGTGCCGGAATCTATATGTGGGTAGTTGGTTAGAAATGTTCATATCCTCCCCTTTTCATTTCAAACCATACGTCCCGAAGCAACCACAGGCCTTGTCACTACGAGCCTGGAAAGAATCAGCTCTGATGATATCGTTCACACCAAGCCCACAGCAAATGCATTGCTTCCCATATAATAGTGCCGGAATCTATATGTAGGTAGTTAGTTAAATTTTACGTGATTTTGTTTGGACGAAAAGGCACTCCTATGACATACCTATGTTCATGGGGATTTTGTACACAGTTAAAAACTTAAAGGATTATTTGTGGCGAGTGTATGTGTGTGTGGGAAAAATATAACCTTGTTATTATATTACGATATTGTCTTAAGTTTATAGTGGAATTCAACAAAGATTCAGTTAATCACAGACGGACGGATAGGTTTAGCAGACGAAAACATACCTGGACAGGGGAAATAATCGTTTAATTTACTCTGTGGAGTTACTTTGCTTTATATACATCAGCAGCAGAGAGGGTGAATCTCCACAAAATTTTGCTCGAGTTTTTAACGAAAAAAATAGTTCGATAAAGTCAGGGTAAAAAAAGTCAATAATAGTATAACAAAACTGAGCTAACCTCATGCGGTTTTTAACCGTACGGTAATATAAAAGTTAGAGATTTTGGTTTATGTTTATTGACCTTTTTCAGCCTCTGTAGGAACCCTTATTTTAGGTTAACGACATGAGCAAAACTTTTAGGATTCACCCTCCCTGCTGCTGCAAGAGCTAAAGTTATTAGAACATAAAAAGCACAACAGAGGCTTTACCAATTTGAAAATCATGTACTAGGAGAAGAATGTTTCACCCAAAAAATATAACGAAATGCAAACAAGTTTTTGTCTAATCGTACGCTGGTACACAAGATTCGGTGGTAACAACGTTATAAACGTAAGAAGTGTCCACGGCGCTATTTCGGATATGGTATGTGATCTTTATGTGATACGCTATTCTCATCTTGCATTTGATATGATGCATTTACGAATATATATTTTTGTTCTAGCAGCTCATGATTTGAAAGAGAATATTTGAATGACGTTTGAACCTAGCGTCTTCATCAATTAAAATATGGTTAATTGCGGATAGATTTTCGTAACAAATCGTTCCGTCGTTACAAATTTTAGTTAGATTGGAAGAATAGGGAGATATAGAAAAATAGCAATATTAGGGTTTATTGTTAATGAGAACGATGGATATTAATTTGCTGAAATGTCATTTGTAGTGTACTTGGCGACAGACTACAAAAATGTAAAACAAACTGGCATATTATAAGCGAAGTAAGTTTACGTTTCTATTAATATGAAAACTTTCAGAGACGTATGCTGTAGTGTTTCTGAACAAAGTTTGTTACTGGCAACCAGGTTACAATCACAAAAGGTTATATCTATATAAAAAACGCACAAAAATCGTACTTAAGACGGAAACTTTACTTTTCCAATTTCTTATAATATTGGATGAAATTTATATATTTGAAACTGAATATGCATGAGTTTCATCATTTGTTCCACGTCTGGAGTATGTCCACAATAATTCAAGTCCATAGATGATGAATCCATGAATTTGCTTGGTCGTTAACAAACTACAGGATTGAATAAATAAACGCAGTGGCAATGGTAGTTTTCTAACTGCACACGATTCATGTAGCTACAGTGAATCGATATAAACCGCTTAGGGGTCCACTGTCGTTATCTGATCCAAAGATAGTTACCATGCCCGTTTCAGGGGTGTCTACGACTCCTTCAAAAGTATCAGCTCCTGTTTTGCTTAAATTATGCTCCAAGATTCTTATCCTCTTCAGGATATTTGACTCTAGCCGAAATGTGACTGAAGATTTGGCTGGAAGAGAACCTCTTAGGGGCTTTAGAAGTCGGCAATTGTATTTTATGATGGCGCTGTTATAAAATTCAGGAAACTGGTAGCACGGAATCATAGGCTTTCGGCAATCGATCAGATATGCAATTGATGGCCAGTATTTACCTCCGTCTTCCCATGGACGTTTAGCCATAATATCGAGCTCGTAGAAACCTTCAATAGGAAATCTAGCCCTGACAATCATTTTATTGGCAGACGATTCAACCAG
Organism: Potamilus streckersoni; assembly: GCA_016746295.1. NCBI lineage: Eukaryota > Metazoa > Mollusca > Bivalvia > Unionida > Unionidae > Potamilus > Potamilus streckersoni. The sequence continues at coordinate 1,054,331 of JAEAOA010001447.1, forward strand.
AGTGCAATTTTCAAGACTGACATCTCTACTTTCTGCATGCTGAAGTTTGGCCATTGCGTCAACTTTTTTGGTTGTTGGTATGTTTATACAAAGTTTACCATTGACTGCTGTGAAAATTGGAGTTGCTATGGATCCTTCTGCAAATCCGTATTGTTTATATTCTGGGCAAAACGCCCAAGGTGTTTTTCTTGAGGGGTACGGTTTCAGGGACTTTGCAGGATTACTACACTTGATTATATACTCAAGTACTGAATTATGAATACCTAATTTCTTTCCTACGGGCTTTGCGAAAACCTTTAAAACATATTTTCCAGCGGCTGGTGGTCGGACATTAATTTTCAGTGTAGTCGGATTTTGCATGAATGACATAGCATATTTACTCATATCTGTACCATCACTGAGAGAAAAATTTATTATCCAGCTTTCTATGCTTCTCTGTTCGTCTTTGATAATAATGGTATCATCCGATAGTTCTAGCACTCCTGACGTATGGGATAAAGGAATTATGCCACACTCCAAGGCAGTGTGACTATACTTTACTCCTCTACCAAATTCTTTCATTGAAACCGGTTTGTCAAGCAATTGCCATTTTGAATCCTGCACCTCGCTTTCGTTCATACAGGGATAGTGTCTATTAATAAAATCTTCTGGATCTGTAAGGAAATAAAATTCTGTGAAATGTTTATGAAATTTTTGTTCCTCCAAATAGCCAGCTCCCCACGTACATTCCATAAACCGCCAGTCGCCGTCGAGAAGGACAACATTCCACGCATGATTGGTTCTCGTAGATGGGGTTATATCTATTTCAGGGTTGTAGTTGTAACCCTTCGCGTGACCGTTGATCGTTTTAACGGGAATATTCACTTCTCTGCAATATTAAACGAAATATGAGTTATACATGTGTTGCACTAAATATTTTACTCTCTTCCTAATAAGTATATATATATATATATATATATATATATATATATATATATATATATATATATATATATATATATATATATAATCTTTCCTGAATAGTTCATGATTCGGTGAGAACTCGACAAAATAGGAATATATCTGCATTGACTCGAAGGTACATTGTACGTTTCTTGCATACAATAATTTCCTGCCAGTCCATATGGTTACAATTTACAATCTCTTTCAATAAGTACACGTGAATTTGCAAGATAGCGACTCACCTGCAGAGGTTTGAAAAGAGTTCCGCGTATCCTTCACACACAGATTTTCCAGTCTGTAAGACGTCATTAACATGACAGGAGCTTGTTATGCCACTAAAGTAACCTTCCGTGTCATAGCTGAAAAATTATACATGCAGACTTATATTTCAGGATAAAGAACTAAATTTATATGTCCAAAAGTCTTGTTCATTTTCTTTTATTACCACATCCATAAAATCTCCAAGAATATTCATAATAACAATTATGCATACGTGTGACAATTTCAAAACAATTGTTCTCGTCTAAATGTACAAGATCTACTATGAGACAAGCAATGGTTTGCTTTAATTTAATAGGTACAATACATAATTCAAGATGTATATTTTCAGGTCTTTAAGGGTTGATGATGACAACGTCGACAACTACGACGATGATGATTTGTATAATCAGTGAGTGTTATTAATATAATCGATGCTGCGGTTAGCATGGAGACAAAAAAATCTGTCAAGTGGTTATATGTGTCTCCACCACGTGCCTTTGTCGGTTGGAAGACGAATAATGTAACCTCATGGCTGGGATTTCCTTGTCTCGTTACAAAAATCAGAAGTCATACTGTCAATGCACTTGAACAGATATGTAACAAGGAATTAAATTCATAAAAAAACTTAAGGTCACTTCAGCTTCGATAACACCATAAAAAAACTTTTTGACACACACACGCGCGCGCACGCACACGCGCGTCAAGCTATTTGAAAGAATTCGAGAAACACTGGTAATACACATCACAGAAAACAAAAATCCAAACTCTCTTAAGAGCTGAAAGTCGGTAAAAGCCTGAAATGTATTATTTCAAACAGATTTGTTCAAACTTTATCAAATATCCACAATCCGCCTCGGTTAAATCAAATACAACAACGAAAACTCTCTCACTGACGAAGAGAATGGTGCATTCATCTGTCCACATGCTATTTCACAAGAAGATATCCTTGTAGCATTTCATTGCTTTAGAGTTAGCAGCGGTTGTCATATTTCTAAGACAGAAAATATTAATTTCCAAGAAAGTCATGAATTAGAAATTTCCTCAGTCACTACTAACTTCGTTACAACTGCACCCATAAAGCATTTTGTTCTGCCCAGTATAGTACCATTGAATATCATAGAACGTTTTCCAAATTATAACCGATGAAAATTAAAATTTAACTGTATAAAATATATGAATTACGTAGTGTTAATTTTATATGTCAGCCATTGATTATGCATGATAATACAGTAATAATGTCAAATGTTTTTATGTTTTTTTTTCTCATGTGTTGAACGTATGTACTAAGGGTCGGCAGTTCATCCCATCACATCATTAACACATTCGTATTAATGGGCGGTATTAATGCAAGCAATAGCACGTTGCTCCATACCCTCCGGCTCCAGCTGTCTAATACTTGCAATATATATATATATATATATATATATATATATATATATATATATATATATATATATATATATATATATATATATATATATATACACATACAGTCTACTAGATAATAATTCATCTTTTCATTAAAGAGTACAAGACCTGATGACCTTTGTATAAAGTCAGCTGCAGTAACAATAGCTCATTAATGCTATTCTTTTCAATTTCCTAACTTTATTGCAAAAATGCAGGGTTATTTAAATTTAATTTGAAAAATTCCGTGCTAAAGTAATCTATGTCGGTGTTTGTAGCCTCGTGTGGAAACTCTTTAACCCCTTACATGAGATTTCTTTGTCTTGGCACAAACTCCAACATAGATTCAATTATTCTCACCATTTTTTTTCAAGAAATTAAAATAACCTGCATTTTTGCAATATTTATGCAGTTGGCATATTCAAAACATATAGAATTCATAAGGTATTATTAATTACTCACACGTATTATATAGGTCATCTTAAGTTGTTAGTGCTTAATGAAAATCTAAATAATAAACTAAATAGAATCTCCCTATATCTGTCGCTCATAGTATAAAAAAAACAAAGAGAAGAAAAAATCCAGTTTTAATTGTTACGTTGTTACGAGTCGATGCTCTTGAAAAAAGTAACAGAAAATAGAGAAGACAAAAAAACTTTGTAAAATTTAACAAATAATTTATCTTCCTAGACTACAATGTGAAAAGTTAAGAAAAAAGATCTTACGGTTTAACGAATTAGATTTGAAAATAATCCAAGAAATAAAAAATAGAAGTCCTAGTAACGAAACGTCCTGAATGAAACTGAGTTTATGGCCCAAAAAAATCCAAAAATGAAGGCGAAGACGTCTCTTGTGGTAAACGAAGTGCTGCTGTGTCAACAGTCCTTTGTTGAATCACAGAAAATATTATTCCAGCTTTGAATTCAGTATAACTTCCAATAAATATCTTATCCAATAATTTTGTCACAGAACTTAACGTATTTTCAGGGAAAAAAATAGTTGAATTAAATAATTTGATGAAAATAAAACTTCAACCCAAACAGGTCACATAATAATAACAACTTAACGTGTTAATTCTTTAAGCCCAACTAACTACTATATAAAAACAGTTATACACTAATTAATACGCAATACAGATTCCGGATGAAAGTTAAAAATTCATTCTTCTGGAAAAAATAGAATTTGTTACAATAGATACATGCTACTTGTTACGTTATCGAGGTATGACCGTGACTCAACTTAATGGTTCTTACTCTGAGACAGAAAACGAAACTAATAAAATAAAAATGTTGTTTACCAAAACTGTCACTTATTTTGTAACGAAGTCAGCAACTAGGTACGATGTTTCTATTATTAGTTGCTGATCACTGAAATAAAAATATAATAGGTAAAACAGAACCGAACTGAAGTTCTAGACAATGTCAAATCCAGTAAACAAAGTTACATTACAATAAAGTGAAACGGAATTCAAAAAGTTTAAACTAGCAGGCAAACAATTAAATTAAATATACATCACAATGCGTTGTTAGGTATTGCGCTATCAGCGTCTCCAGCCACATGCTATTGTTTGTAAATACCGCGTATAAATACGATTATGATTAATGACGGCAGCAAAGTAACATGTAGAGGCTATGAACACATGTTAAACGCATGAGAAAATATAAACATACAATATTTAATCTTATTTCTGTGTCATTACATGTAATACATGAATGTTAATAAAAACAATAAGCATTAATAATTATTATACAGATATCTTTGAAATTATATCATTTCTAAATTGCAAAAGTTCTGTGGTATCCAATTAAACGATTTGGCACACATTTATAACAGTGTGTGGTTTCTGTGCTACGATCTTTACTTTCTGCACAGTTCATGGTGAATTGGATATCTATGTTACCATTTTATATAACTCACCTTTTCATTGGAAGAGATTTTTGACATACTTATGTTGTAATTGATATTGTAAGATTTTCACTATGTACTAAAGATTCCTTAAGCATAATAACCATTTGAACCATGTGTGGAGATTTAAACTTCATGAGATTCTTAGAAATATTCAATTTCTATCCTTGAAACCTGTATTTTATTGCTGTTACTAATGCAATGATGGGCTATGGGTAAATCTTGTGCAACAGGCGTGGATTGATGAATGAACCTCTCTGGCTGCATGAATATCTTTGATTCAAAAAAGGCGGATCGGTGTGTATTAACAAGATTAAAAGAGCAGGATTGATATTATTCATTTCTGATTGATGCCACATTTGTACTAGTTGCTGAGAAAATTAAAATTTTTGTAGCCAGCGTTGTGGACAGCATGCATGTCTGGAACAGTGTTTTTTGTTAGTTTCTGACTATTTTCTCTCGTTTGTGGTCATTTAATGTTTCAAATAGGGCGAGTTATTTTCACAGCCGCTTTCGATAAAGTACTCATGTTTCTTTGGTCACGGGTGCCCGTAAAAATCTATTGATCATTTGGCCCATGTGCATCTACATTCTTTATACAGGCAAGGTAATATATGGTGAGGTGACACAAATCACTAGGACGTTGTTTTTATAACTTTGTAGGTACATGGTACCTAACTGGAAATATTGAGTTGGAGTAGTCTTGGGTTTTCATTGCTTATGTTTAATCTGTTACCGGCTGTCTTTGTCCTTCTGTCCCTCATTTAACTCTAAATATAACTTTTTGTTAAAATCATGCTTTAAAGAGATATATTCCAGCTTGATCATGCTCGTCACCCATTTCCAGTACCCCAAAGTGCAACAAATTGATAAACCATAAAGGGTTTGAAAAATTTATAGTATGTTAGGGCCTAACAGCGTGGGTTCAAACATTTTACTCATGTGGTCAGCAGTGATGGCCTTTGTATGCTACACTTTCATGTATGGCTTCTACCAAATAACTAGAGATCGTGTTTGTCTCTCTCTCTCTCTCTGTCTGTCTCTGTCTCTCTCTCTGTCTCTGTCTCTGTGTCTCTGTCTCTGTCTCTGTCTCTCTCTCTCTCAAAATGTTTTGCATGATGAGTTATCAAAGTTGGATTGACCTTGATTAACGAAGTTCTTTTGTTATGTATCTGTTGTTATTGTTGTTGTTGCTGTAGTCGTTGTATGATTTTAAAATAACTGTCAGGTACAGCAGAATACAGCAAGAGTTTGGTCCCTTAAAACGTTACTCCTAACGCTTGTAACCATGACTGAGACAACCAGGTTGAGATAACCTGACCGAGATAGGAAATGTACGAGTAGCAAATCGGATAGATTTCTCTGTCGCGTGGATGAGGAAAAAGCATATAGGTATATATCTGCATGTAATCATTTGACTGTATCTTCACTGATTTCCTTAAAATGAGTTATTACTCTGCATGTATGCCATTCTCGTTTGTGTCATTGTAAATGATCAAATCGATTTTCATGCTATGATATACTCAGATAAACAACAAGTTAAGTAAATCGTCGCAATGTTTTATATTAGAGGACATCCTCATCCAAAGTGCATCAGACAAGATGGGGAAAATTAGAGGAGATCGACAGAAAAAAATATCGAATGGAAAAGATACCAGAAGCTGACGTGCACACATTCTCACACAGTATTTATCTGATATAACAATAATAAATATAATATTAAACTCTCGATCTAAAGGTAATGAGACAAAACAGATATTTAAAATATTTGAAAACAATTCAAATATTTATGGCAATGCAATTTATCTGACTGTAATTCAATTCATATACAGCTGATTCATTTCCCTAATTTAGTTTCTACTTAACAGAATATGTGGGAGATCTTTAATGTTTCCTTTTATTCCAGATTTCCCTTCAGAGAAGTTGGCAATAACATCAAGAAATAGTTAGTGCTAGAACAAAGTCAATCGGTTCACGTGTTTACAAAAGATATAGAGACATCGCTTACACGGTGCTTTCTATGGTGTCGTAACTTCATATTACATTCGGTAGAAATACTAAGTTTCACTGAACTCACAGTACAATAATCCTATCTGAATATGATCGTTAAACAGTAATAAACACTGAATATTTAAAAACGCGGTGAAATATTTGGATTTTCCCCGTTGTTCTACACCTATTAAGGTATCTATTCCACTGCAAAATAACATAGTAAAAAACTCTTTTGTATAAATAGCAGGTCGTATGCCGCTCATCTATTGTTATGACTCTATGGTCTTAAAAAGTAAGATGAAAGAGCTAAAAGAGCTTCAGTAAAATTCAACATACAGTTTATTTCCCTAACGTTTTATCACAAGCCCAAAAGTATAGAGTTCTGAATGTATTCCAACTGTGTTCCGAATGAATTCCAATATTGAATGAGATGATGTGCATGTAGTCTCTAGTGTGCTAATGTACCAACTATCTTCATGTATCATAAAGATATAATCTAAACTGTCCTTTAACGGATTCACAATAATTCAAAAATAGTGGTTTATTTCTAAATCAATGAGCACTTAGTAATTCTAGTGATTGATTTAAATAAATAACTCCTCTCAAATTAAAACTGGAAACAACAATAGGACTTATTTCACAATGGAAAGGAATGAATAATTTCCGTTTTAAACAACTTTATATGCCCCTCCACTTAACTTATGTAACAATTACCATTTTCTGAAAATACTTCGTAAACAAAATTTGTTTCTGGAACATTCTGTGTCAGAGTCAAGGCTGCTTCTAAACTTCAAACCGAAGCATATACGCTTACAATTAATAATGATTTAATTGCATGACCTACAATGCTATACATGATATTTACTAAATAAATGTCTGCTGTCCAGTTAGACCTTGCTATCTAAACATGAGCAAACAATATTAAACACACAATACAAATACACAATACATACAAAATGTAGCAGCAGACAAACGGATCTATATTAATATGTGATATACCTGATATTTTCTGTAATCCAGCGATAGAAAGCTCGAACTCGTTCCAAATTATTTTTGGCTGGTTTCACTAGTTCTTTTGCTAGCTCACTGACTGATGTACAAAGAGAGCTTTGCACCTGTTATTAAATGGAAAAATACACATGTAGAGAGTGTATTTTTTATTTTGTTTGCAACATTCTTCAGCTGCTATGCTTGATTTCACTTTGAAATACATTTAAAATGCAAAATAAAAAAAATCTGTCAAATATTCAAAGCAATGGAATTCCAATTTTTTTTTATATATAAATGCATCTTTACAATAACTATAAAAGCAAAATAGCAATTTAGTGCGCGTATTCTTCGGTATACAAATGACAATGAGATTATTACTGCCTTTGAAAGGAAACTGGTATTTTTGTTACAAATTAAAATTGACTATGGAAGAAACTATTTACCCCGTGCATTTAGTAGCTTACTCCTTTTATTAAAAAAAAAACAAACTAGTCCACAGAGAATGAACTTTATGCACAAACAGAAATCGTGTAGGACTAATTTCATATTTTTTTAAATTAGACTTCTTAACAATTTCATCTGCATACGTTCTGTCCCCCCCTTTTTTTTTCGCGTGCAGAAAGGAAAAAATATGTGAAAATCTGTTGAGTGACAAAAACAAAAATAATCTGGACTTGTGAAGCGCTATAAAGTCAACTTACATCAAACAACATACAAGTACCTTGACGTCGTAACGGTATGTGTGTACCTTTAATAAGATTTATTTAAAGCGTTCTATCACTGATACATAGTAACAATGGCCTGCTGAGTGTAAATTAATTGCTTAGGAGGCAGACATATACTCTATTATTTATTTAAAGCTTTTTCCTTCTCTTTTTCTTATTTTAAAACCGTAATAAAATTATGAAAAACAGATTTTTTAAAATATTAAAATGTTCAAAGAAGGCCGCTCTCGACAACCAATACTTTTTCTCCCAACATGTTGGTTGGTCAAGCCACAGGATAACTGACAGAGAAACTTAGGTCTGGACAATATAAAAGTTCCCTTTTTGTAAGTCTCCGCCAAACCCCGCACCACATCTCTCTCTCTCTCTCTCTCTCTCTCTCTCTCTCTCTCTCTCTCTCTCTCTCTCTCTCTCTCTCTCTCTCTCTCTCTCTCTCTCTCTCTCTCTCTCTCTCTCTCTCTCTCTCTCTGTGTTGGTGTGTTGTCAGCATATCAGTATTACTATAGTCTCTCTGTGTATAAATGGCAATTCGTGTCATTATCAGTTTATGTTAGTGCGTAAAAAGCAAATGTCTTCACCTGTAGCGTGCTAGTGTTTTTTTTCTAGCGCTCTATACATTGTATATAGCGTGCTGTTTATTTTTATTTTTTTCATTTTAGCTAGATAACAAGAAAAATTACTCGTATATTTTATTTTCATTCTCGCTAGTTTTTAAACGCGCTAGAAATGAAACTAACGTGCTAGAAAAACAAACGCTTAACAAAATAAAGTATACGTGTAAGTTTTCATTTTTAGCGCGCTAAAATAAAGAATCAAGCTACTTACAACTTTGAACGTGCTAGATACAAAAGATAAGTGTATTTTTTGATGCGCGCTAAACTAAAAGAGACTGCCAATGACACGAACTGCCATTCCTGCACGTCTCTGTCTGTCTGTCCATGTCTTTCGTTCTGTCTGCCCCCCTTCCTCTCTCCAATGCCGGATTAAAAACAGTGGAAGTCCCTAGTCGAAATCTAAGGACCCCCCCTCGCAAATTATCTCCCATATGCCGATATGCCCGTGCATACTCTCTCTCTCTCTCTCTCTCTCTCTCTCTCTCTCTCTCTCTCTCTCTCTCTCTCTCTCTCTCTCTCTCTCTCTCTCTCTCTCTCTCTCTCAAGTATTGGTTGGTCTGTCTGCATATCAGTTTTAACACAAATCTCTATCTGTAAATGAATAAATGAATAATTTACTTGACAAAATACTGAAAATGAACAGTTAGTGATTAATATTCGATACTGTTAAAGCGAGAGGAAGTTAATATATATATATATATATATATATATATATATATATATATATATATATATATATATATATATATATATATATATATATATATATATATATATATATATATATATATATATATATATATATATATATGCCCGTTACTCAGAGTCGCTAAAAGTATGCTATCAAAAGGAAGTTTCATATTTTGAACTTCCTCTCGCTTTAACAGTAGCAAATATGAATCACTAACTGTCCATTTTCAGTATTTTGTCAAGTAAATCATTTATTTATTTTTTTTATTTACAGATCAGATAGAGATTTGTGTTAAAACTGATATGCAGACAGACCAACCAACAGAGAGAGAGAGAGAGAGAGAGAGAGAGAGAGAGAGAGAGAGAGAGAGAGAGAGAGAGAGAGAGAGAGAGAGAACACGCTGAGGTGTTATATATATATATATATATATATATATATATATATATATATATATATATATATATATATATATATATATATATATATATACATATAAATATATAAATATATAAATATATATATATATATATATATATATATATATATATATATGTATATATGTATATATATATATATATATATATATATATATATATATATATATATATATATATATATATATATATATAACCTCAGCGTGTCGTGTAGCAAGTTTTCTTTAAGGCTCGAAAACTGTGAAATGCCCCCAACGAAGAGTTCCATCCCACAGATCACTTCCCATGATGCTTAGCCCTCCATCTCCCATAACGTTACTCCTTTTGTCTCTTTATACGGAAATCGTTTGCTTTTTGAGACGAACGTTTGATGACTTAAAAACAAAAGGGTGATTTAATTTTGGAATTTAAAATTCTCCCTGAAGTAGGTCTAAAAGACTCAATTTTTTGTGTGTTTTGCTTGTTGTTTTTCTTTTTTCTTTATTTATTTATTGTTTTTGTTGTTGTTTTATTTTGGTGGAGGCGATAGTTGTAATCAAGTTGCATATTTAGATGCTTTTGTGAAATAAGTTTGGCTTGAGCAGAGCTGAAGTATATGATACCAAATCCAGATCCACCCGCCTTTGTCTAATCTTGTACCTGTTATTTTCTCTGCAGGTGCTGTACACAATGCGCACACTTTATTTTTGTTATTAATTATGGTAACGCCTACCTTCAAAGCATGTTCATCGATCTGCTTGAAGGCGGCAGGATCAGGTATAATATCCCGCTTCCTGGACTTCGGAGGATGAGGAGGAACTTCACTGCCGTCCACTGCGTCCTGCAGTAAAGTATACACGCTAAACATTCATTATAGTATATGGTGTTTATAATGTAGGCAGATTTTTCTTGTACCGAGTCGTAATAAAAAGTTAAACGGTTTTGATTTTTTGCTATTTAATACATACAAATATTCTTACGAGAAACAACACAAATGTCTGAAGGTGAATGCGAATAAAGTCTGAGTCATATGTCAATGCATTTTCTTCAGAATGCATTGAACTTCATAAAGCAGGATTTATTATCTTCATCGCTGTATTTATCCATTAACTGATTGTGGAAAAGGAAACATGCTGAAATTTCTATTCCTTTGCCCAATTCCTATATTATAGAAACATTTCCATGTTGGACTCTAAATATTTAAATAATGTCATAAAAACGTGATTTAATACTATATAGGTACATGTATTTTTAATCGCAATGGTCGTATTGATAATGTTTTCATACATTATTGAAAATGATGTCCCAAACGAAATTATTAGCCCTTATCTACCGCAAGGGGTGTGAGCGATCGAAAAGGACTCTAAAAGTTAACATTAAAAGCGATATCGAGGAATGTGAAAGTCAGTGATCTTGCGATGAAATGCTAAAGGGGTATTTGAATCTACTGATTTTTATATCCGTCAACATAAATAAATAATTTTATTTGGAACTTAATTCGGATTAAGTGACGTCTTTTCGTTTCTTTTACTTTTTCTTTTTACAAGGTGCTCTAGCATATGTATGTCTGATACATAATAGGTAATACCAGTATTTACATTCTTTCCCATTACCAGATTTGGACCTTTAATCTGTTTTTAGTTTTATCAATTATGCAATCAATGCTGCTTCTTTATACAAGGGTCTTGGTAATTATAATAAATACAGTTATCAATTCTGTTTCTTCCGTTTCTTGATAAATACAATAGCTACCGTTAACAATTCTGTTTCTTGCAAACCTATCTCTAGTTTCTCGTGATCAGCTTCCTTTGCACTTGCATCAACAGTCTCTAGGCATCGTCCGTCATCATTAGGCTAAAAATAAAAAAATATTTACATTAATTTATATTTCATAGTTGTAATTGTTACAAGCTTCCATAGTGTCAAAATAGTTATCAGTGTAACACGTCAAAGAAGTTATCAGTGTAACATATGAATAATGTCAATGAAATTGTCAGTGTAATATATGAATAATGCCAAGGAAATTATCAGTGCTATATATTAATTATGTCAAGGACATTATCAGTGTAACATGAATAATGTCCAGAAATTTTATCAGTGCAACATATGAATAATGTCAAGGAAGTTATCAGTGTAACATGAATAATGTCAAGGAAGTTATCATTGTAACATGAATAATGTCAAGGAAGTTATCAGTGTAACATGAATAATGTCAAGGAAGTTATCAATGTAACATATGAATAATGTCAAGGAAGTTATCAGTGTAACATGAATAATGTCAAGGAAGTTATCAGTGTAACATGAATAATGTCATGGAAGTTATCAATGTAACATATGAATAATGTCAAGGAAGTTATCAGTGTAACATGAATAATGTCAAGGAAGTTATCAATGTAACATATGAATAATGTCAAGGAAGTTATCAGTGTAACATGAATAATGTCATGGAAGTTATCAATGTAACATATGAATAATGTCAAGGAAGTTATCAGTGTAACATGAATAATGTCAAGGAAGTTATCAATGTAACATATGAATAATGTCAAGGAAGTTATCAGTGTAACATGAATAATGTCATGGAAGTTATCAATGTAACATATGAATAATGTCAAGGAAGTTATCAGTGTAACATGAATAATGTCAAGGAAGTTATCAATGTAACATATGAATAATGTCAAGGAAGTTATCAGTATTATATATGAATAATATAAAGGAAGTTATAAATGTAACAAATGATTTGAAAAGGTCATATTACATAATTATTCGAAGACAATTTGGAATCGAGGGCTTATCATCAGGTACAAAATAAATATAACTGGATTGGATAATAATGGACGCAAATTTGTAGTTCACCGCGCACCTTCTAATAAACTATTTTGATATATTTTATTTGATATTATTTGCTTTTACTGCTTATTTAGTCGATAGAGCAAAAGGTGAATCAAGTAAAAATGCCATAATTTATAATTCTGATCTTATTTTAAAAAGTTCTCTCTCTCTCTCTCTCTCTCTCTCTGTTATCATCCTAAAGTAACAGTGATTGTGGTCTGAATCGTTTTTTCTTTCAAATTAAAAAGTGTTTGTAATAATTTCATAGGTTTAAATACAAGTTGATTTAATAAGAATGAACCGTAGTAGCTTAGATCTCAATGATTCGTCATCGTTAGAACACACTTTTGAATCGTCCAATTAGTATTTATGTTCCGTTCTTTCTTAAGAAAATTGCTCCAAAGAAAACAACTTTCACTTTTATTTGTTTTATCAGAAGATGTGATCACTTAAGCAGCTATTTTCACTTACAATGGCCATTACATCAATCATCTATCACAACACCAAAGGGAGGTAATGCAATCAGTTGTTACCGAACCTGTTTCGGTTTTGGTGGCGCTCTACAGTTTCGTATTTAGCATAGGGTTAAAATTTTAAAGAAAAAGAGTTTCCCCGGGTTGCCTCACTAGTTATACTGGTTATTTAAAAGAGACTTTGTATATCTTAGGTGTTGTTCAAAGAACCTTTAATTCCCTTTATTTTGATGTATGATTGATGGGTGTAATATGGGTTAGAGAATATACAGCTTGGCCTTACTCCAGATGTGCATCTTTCAAAAACGTGCTAGCTCTACTTGCTCATTTTCACTTCTCGAACTTCAGAGGTAAATTGTAAAAAAAAGAGCCGATAACTTTTTTTACATTTTATGTATTTGGTAATTCAGTCATTGCACTTTTAGAAGCTCATATTATCTAGTTTGGCAAAATTCATTTTCCATATTTTAATAGCTGCCAAGAATAGTGTACTTTAGACAAATTTAGGTGGATTTTTGGAGCACAAGGGAGCAGTCATTTTAGTTAGCAGTGTCCCAAGATCATTTAAAATTTCCAAAAGTACAATATCCAAAGAAATTTCATCCACATTACATGAAATTAGTATATAGGTATGCCAACATTCTTTGCACTGTGCATGTTTAAAATGCAAACAACTTCACCTTACATACATCACTCTCTCAAAAGTACATAATAACTGGTGAGCGCCACCATAAAGAGAATATAGGTATTATTATTGTATGATTTAATTTTGATTGTACGACTGAAATATTTAAGTCGCAAGCATCAAAACAGTCCTTTGTAATAATTGTCATGTATTTACCCCCTCAGAACAGCATTTATTAGAGTCAGAGTCTTCAACCGGTACAGCCCCCCCCCCTCCTTATGATAAAAAGTGAACTATTTTAAAAATGCGCATTGCATTTTGTCAACATAGCAACCAGTGTTATGCTGATAGACAGGAACATGAAACTAGCCATATTTATTCCTGAGATGTCAACAATAAATTTTACAGTTATAAAAGGGATATAACAGGTGAGGTTCATAAAGGTCAAAGGTCAAAGGGTAAATATTAACTAATTCTTTGATATGGAAGAAAGCAAATTTGCTTTGTTATCATTTATTTTTTAATTTCATTGCAAATAAATGAAATAAAACATTTTCACTATGGATTTCTTTTACTTAATGCAACATTTTTCAATTTAAGTTGACTTTATTCCTATATTCTAAGACTTCTAATTTTCCCATAATGAAGGTCACTACTCACCCAAACATGCCTCATATCAAATTATGTATGCTAGAGCAAAAATAAGCATAATTAGCTTATTTTCATGAATAAAATCATTGTTAATGTACCATTTTACTCAGAACATCATACATAATAATATGAAAATAAGAAAAATAATTTCATAAATGTTTATATTTGTTTTTAAGGTGGCGCTCTACAGTTTCGTATTTAGCATAGGGTTAAAATTTTAAAGAAAAAGAGTTTCCCCGGGTTGCCTCACTAGTTATACTGGTTATTTAAAAGAGACTTTGTATATCTTAGGTGTTGTTCAAAGAACCTTTAATTCCCTTTATTTTGATGTATGATTGATGGGTGTAATATGGGTTAGAGAATATACAGCTTGGCCTTACTCCAGATGTGCATCTTTCAAAAACGTGCTAGCTCTACTTGCTCATTTTCACTTCTCGAACTTCAGAGGTAAATTGTAAAAAAAAGAGCCGATAACTTTTTTTACATTTTATGTATTTGGTAATTCAGTCATTGCACTTTTAGAAGCTCATATTATCTAGTTTGGCAAAATTCATTTTCCATATTTTAATAGCTGCCAAGAATAGTGTACTTTAGACAAATTTAGGTGGATTTTTGGAGCACAAGGGAGCAGTCATTTTAGTTAGCAGTGTCCCAAGATCATTTAAAATTTCCAAAAGTACAATATCCAAAGAAATTTCATCCACATTACATGAAATTAGTATATAGGTATGCCAACATTCTTTGCACTGTGCATGTTTAAAATGCAAACAACTTCACCTTACATACATCACTCTCTCAAAAGTACATAATAACTGGTGAGCGCCACCTTTAAACCAAACTAGGGTCTGTAGGAAAGGCAAAGTAAAACGAAGACGAGGTTCCTCAAAACTGTGAGTGTTGACGAAGATTTAATAAATCAATGATGAAAAAATATACAAGTTCACATCTTTAAATAAAAACAAAATTGTAAAATATATATCAGTCACGAAGATTCTTATAAAAGAGAGTAATATACAAGGCTACATATTATGACGTCATATTATCAATGACGTCAACACATCATCCAAGGATCAGATCAAAACCTGTTCACTTGATGAAAGCATACAAAAGGGATGCGTTATTCTTGCCGATTTACCCAGCTTGAAAATCTTCTAGTCAATTATACAGTCCTATAATGTTGAAATTAGGCAATTATAGTACTGATTATATATCCAGCACGCTTTCCATTCCACTGCTATGGAGTTAAACCAGGCATTGGAAAAATAAACAAAGTAAGAAGCAAAATGAAGATGAAGTTCACCATAATGTTTGCTTTGCTCAATGACAATTCATATGTTGAAAAACTTAGATTAAATGAGTAAATTATATAACGTTTGTGAATCTTTCCTTTTAATATAACGAACAATAAAATTCATATCAGACTGGAATAATGCCGAAAAAGTTCTTTTTGATACTTATTAAAGAGAAGATATTTGACTAAAACGAGTGTCTAACGGATATTTCATCGAGTAGGTGCAAAACAATATTTGTACGGGTGGCAAAGCCACGACGAAAATACGTGTTTCACTCCCGATATAAAACAAATCCGCTTTCTCTCGAAGCTGTTAACGTTATTGTTCTGCTGTGTTTGTGAATATTTATAAATACAATGAAACAGCAATATGATTATCTTTACCAGCTGAAAGCAAAATTTCATATTTATATAAAAAGAACGTGCATGTTGTATTTGAACTCTGTATATAACTTTAAATTGTTTGGTCAAAATGTTATAAGTGTATATTGACGGACAGTGAGAAAAAAAAGATATTTGTTTCTACACCAGTGAATTATCAACATTATTTCCCTTAGATAATCAAGTAATTTGCGGCCTCGCGAAAGAGAACTTTCGATCTCGTTTCAACGCATTTTCAAACGATGAGAAGACAATATATCCTCTTGATGTCAACAAATACCACTTTGTGTACTTTTTGCCGGTTTGTCCGAAAACTGATTCTTTATGCAGATACAGCCCGGAAAAGGCCGAGACGATGCAAATCGTTTCTAAATTTTGCACTTAATTCTTTTATTTTGCTAGGAGTAATTTGGTGTTGTTATTGTTGTTCTGGGCCTTAACGCCATTCTTCAGCACACGATAGGCTATACATGGCGGCCAGTATTAATAGTGGAGGAAGAAACTGGGAAATCCGCGGAAAGAACCACCGACCCACAAGAAAGGTGACATTTGTACTAGATGATCCACTCCACAGTTTGGTATTTTGTAGAGAATTAATTTCTAAATAAAATTCGAGTCCAGACATTTGGTCTGTAGGGTCATGTACTATTTAAGGAAGAATATGGAAGTGCTTAATTTGGTGTGAATCAGTTTTATTTAGGCCTTTAATATGGATTATGTATTTAACTCATTATAATTACCGACCAGTTAGAATGTGAAACTCTGCGTCAAAGGTGTAATGTGTAAGAAATTTTTTAGTTTAAACTTTGAAATTTTAGCCGATCAGATTTTCCCCAAATTTTGCCTTGAGAAAAACAATTCTACATACCTAAATCTCCATAAGACTGTATTCATAAGAGAGAGGAATTGCTTGTCATCATATTGACAGGACAGATACTGCACAAACTATATCAAGACGAGAGTATAGTAATTTCGACTTAAACATATTATCATGTGCATTGATAGAGAAGTTTGCTTTGGAGGTGAAAAAGGTCCTTTGCTTATCCTTTTCACCGCAAAGACAGAACCTCAGAAAAAGAAAACACCTATCAAAAAGGGATAACTATCGGGATTAGGCAAGGTAGTACGAATATTCGTATTTCTAAAGGAAATAAGTTTCTTGGGGAGAATGTTAATAAAATCCTCTTATTGAGTAGCTTGTGGAGCTCGATCTAATTTAGATAAAACAAAATTAAAGAAAATATATTCAGATAAGGAAATTGTAAACCATATATAAACCAGAGTGCCTATTGAAGTTTGAAAAACAAGCATTTACTATTTCATTTTAAAGAAAAATGTTACTTGTTACAATTAACATACGAAGATTTTAGACGCAGTTATTTTTGTTGAAGTTTAGTAACGGCTGTAATATACCTCTGATTGTACACCATTATGACTAAAAATAACAAATCAATAGAAAATGTTTGACCATGTCAGTTTGGAAAATCCTTATTGCGTCATTTTTCGAACATTCCAGCTCTTACTGGTTTAACTTCATCATAGATCAGTATAAAGCATAGTATTATGTCGTAGTACTGACGATTATTTCTGCAATCGTTACATTAAATATTTTCAAATTTTGAAGGAACTTTTAATTCAGACAACAAATTTTGAGATCATGAAACATTTTCTTTAGATATTTCAAACGTCATTTTAAAAAAATACAACTGCGTAAAGCTTTTAACAAAATTAAATTTGATACTTTATTTTTTTTTTTTAAATTGATCATAATTTACCCATAGGACAGATAAATACAAACTACGGTATTTCATAAGATAACATGACCATTAAAAGAAAAATCTTATAAGCCTATAAACACGTGACCAACGTATTTTAAGTGGATTTGACGCACATAATGCAGAAAATGTGTGCTAATGTCAAGAAACTAATTTTTAAAACTATTTCTGAGAAACAAAAATTATTGCTTCGTGACAGTCGGATCACATCATTTACATAAAACAAGCTTCTCAGATAGAAAATAAGATGTTTGGAGAACCATCTATTGCTGTTTCTAGGTTACTTGAAAAACAATAAAGCCATTTTATGAGAGTATATCTCATCTTACCTTTCCTTGATCAGGTTCATGCTTTATTGGCTCATCTAATTTGGAGAAAACACAACCCATATTTTTCGCGCTTCTCCGGTTATGACAGTTGAGTATCTAATAAAATTTATGCCCATGATCTCTTAACTAGTGACGTCATTTTCACAACACTGGCGTCATTCACAAAACGGCTTGTTTGGAAACTACTAATGACCTGCAGTGATTGGTTGATAGTTTCTCATAAACGCTGGTAAAGGGTACAATATTTTTCTTTGTACCTTGCAGTTGATAGTTATCTGCGGTCCATAGAGAACTGTCAGCGAATCGTATAGGAACAGTGATTACCAAACTCGTACGCTCTACGCATGTGTGTACCTAGCAAATCAAGAAAGTAGTATATTTAACCACACAGGGTGCATATAACATGGGTTATATTATTTAATCAGTACTGTGTATACAAGACCGTCAGTACTATACTTAAATTTATTACAGATCCACATGCTTTCATGCATCTGCGTAGATCCATTCCAACTAAATTTTCTGGGATTTTATTTCATTACAAAAACGACTTTTAAGAGGATTTTCTTTTCGGAAATGCAGCTAATAATTAAATGCTTCTTAGGTTCACAACTTATGGTGATAAACACAGTGGATTCATGGGGTGGGATGGGGGTGCGGGGGTGGGTGGGTGCGTACCGCACCGGGGTGACACCTTCAGAGAGGATGACACCAAATTAACTGTCTATAAATGTTTTTCATTTTTCTGCAGGGAGGAGGTCCGTGTGTGTGTGTGTGTGTGTGTGTGTGTGTGTGTGTGAGACACTATGAGTTACTGCACATGACGGTCTATACAATTAATGAATTTTTGCGCAGGAAGGAGGTCATCGGGGGTTACACTTTGTGTTACCGCACTGGGTGACACCAACCCTAGTGACGCCACTTATAAATCATCCAGGAAAATGCTCTTGCATACTAAGATATCGTCACTTCATATGTATGGATTTTTTTTCTATACATTTTGATTCTTTTTATTGGGACTAATGTCGTGAGCATAGATGGAGTAAAGGAGAGAATGGCGCATCATGTTGTGGGTGAGGAATCACGTTCTGTATGTCTGTTATTTGGATTTTGAACGTCACTTTCATAATTTTCGAGTCATATCGCTTGATTTTCTGTTCAGTCCATAATGATATCTACCACTGGGGGATCATGCAGCAGACATGTAGCATCATTTTCAACCCAGTCACATTATCCTGACACTAGACCAACCAGTCCTAACACTAACCTCTTATCGCAGAACGCCAATCGGGGCAGCTGTTAGTAGGATTTTTATGTCTTTGTTATGACCCGCCCGTGTTCGAGGAGGACGCACCACTCTCCTAGGATACCGGAGCAATTTCACGTTCAATTAATAATAAAATAATAGACAGACAGATAAATAAATAAATAAATAAATAAATAAATAAATAAATAAATAAATAAATAAATATAACTATTTCGCGAAATGATAGTTCCCTTAATACCTGTCTAAAACGCACCAGGCAGTGAGAATGGCTTTATTTTGCGTGGAAGATACACAGTTGGCCTTAGTACACAATTAATTTTACTATATGGTCTCTACATTTGTTTCTCAGTACTGAACTTTCCACTGTGTGACAATCAATGCAAATCATATGTTAATCTAAAATACCTTCAAAGATGACTTTACGGTTTAGTTCTTGTCAAGGGTTGACCTGCATTTTTTTGAGAGGCTGAATTGTAAACAAAACACCAGGCAACGGAACACAGATTTCACTTCCGGATCATCACCATGACCTTATTACTCAATGTGCACTGTCGCCGAAATACACACAGACAACCACACTATAAGCTCACATTTTAAAGAATAATCAATTGCCTTTAAATCCTTACCAAGAATGCCAAAATCTAACTCTAGTATCACCACCAAATTTAGACCGGAAAAAGTGATCTAAAAATAGACTGGGACTACATTCGTGGGTACTGAACCGGATTTTATTAATTGTGTACTGATTCCTGAAAGGGTCAATGTTTTTGTCAAACTTTTATATTTGCATTTTATTTTGCATGCCACTACTGTTTCAACTTCATACATAAAGTCTTTTGAAATTTCCTTGCAAGCAAGACATGTGACAGCTGTCAGAAAGTGTGTAGTGCTGGTGTTCTATAGGGTGCAATTTGAGGTCTAATTGTTCTTAAGAAACCAAAACTAAATTTGCTATATCTTCCTTAATTATAGGCATTTTTCAATGCAGTAAAAACCTAATTGTAATACTTGATAAGGCCTGTCTGAAAATGGTCTTGAAATTAAAAATTATTGATATATTAAATTTTAATGGAAATTTAAATAAATATATAAATTTTAAAAACTTTTTATTTTACAAAAAATAAAATTTTCATACAAGTTATGACATTCAGTTTGACAAGTTTAAGGCAGCAATGTTGATTAATGAATGGTGTTTAAAACAAATGGTAGTTTAGGTCTGTACAACTGATAATATTAATCCCAGGGGTACTGAAGCATGCTAGCTCACAGTGATTTTGACAGCAAATTGCAATATGCCTATCCAGATGCATATAGGTGTACATACTAAAGAAACAATGACAGGTACTATGTTCCACATTTATTGTTTCAGGTACTTGGACAGTTGTTTGTATAACTAATATCCCGCTCAAATTTAAAGTTTTGATGGGACCACTACCATGTTTTATAGCAAATATGCATTCCATTTTAATGCCGATAACTACAAAAGTCAACAACGCAATGTGAAAATACAGTTTCACCTTACTGAAAAAAGATGCGATTCTCTCTCATGAAGATCGAAGCCATGTCTTTGAGATGCTGTATATCAGTGTACTGATATGAATTCATCTTGGTCACTTATAGCAGCACACTGCACATGTCCTTATGAGACCTTGCTATCACCATTGGACTACTGGAGAGCTTCCAAATTGATCCAACTCTAATACTTTGTTTCAGATACCAGACTAGACCTGAAAATATATAACATGTTTCACTTTATTCTAAAAAAAGGAAGATGTAGGCAAATGAAGTTAAAATGTGTTAGATATGGTGATTTCAATATAACATTCAGGTTGCAAATATGGTTAAAAAAGGTAAACTTGATAGAGTGACACTCAAAGATGTGAAGCAATGGGCATGTATTAAAGTGACAAATGCATCCTAAAAATAGATGAATTTTCTACAAGCATATTTAGCCATTTACAGGTTAAATAACTAATCAGGTAGAGTATGTATCATAAAGTTTATTGCAATGTTGGAACGGTGAGGTTTGATCATTGGTGCAAACATTGATACATACCAGTATAGTGGAAAGTCAAATGACAATGTACCAAATTAAAATTTATTACTATATGCAATCCTATTCATGAAGGAAAAAAACAATTTTAGATATTGTGAGTGAATATAGCAAAATGTAGCCACACAGATCAACTATAGGTACCAATAGATCCTATATCATCAACTAAATGTGAAATTTGCATACCGAAAACTTGTAAACAAGGATGGATATTTGCATGTGTGGGACATATGCAATGTACTTGTTAAAATCACATGGGCAAACATGATTCAAATAATCTGTTTGAATATTTTTAGTCTATTTTTAAGAGTCTTGACTACCAAGTTATTAAGTTCAATGATTCAATGATTCAATGGAATCAAATATCAGCTGATGCTGCAATACCGCCCTCTGTCAAAGTACTAAATTGAAATGTGTTACCATACAGAGGCATATTCATGATGAAAATAACATCTTGGGAGATTTTAAGTGCACAGTCAAAACTGAGCCTTACAGATTCACTATAGGTACCATGTCAGCCTAACAATGTCAACTTTTGATTCCAAACATTACAAAATATATGCATATTTGTTCATGTCAGCTATCTAACCATGTTAGGATCAGTTGTAGAAAGTTAAATTCAAATGGTCTGTTTGAATATTACTTATGTAATCTTTAAAGTGTCAGATAACAAATATTATTAGTCATTAATAATGCATAAAGCAAAATGGATCATGAGAATTCCCATAATATCATCTGGGCTACAATGTCGCACTACATCAATCAACATCTTAAAGAAACTGAACAATAAAATGGAATGCATTCTGTGTTCAACTTACATCATTTTGCTGTTATCTTACATGCAATGGTAAATATACCTGGGTAATGTATATTTTACCCCTCTGACTTGTATTTCATTCTCTGACAGCTTAATATGACTTTGTAAAGAACTTGAACAGGTTCTAGTATAAAGTCTTCATCTCTGTCCTCTCACTAAATACCCTATAACTATAGTTATAAACAATTACTGATAGCTATACAAGCAGATATGTGTTATTCAGGAAGTCACCCCATCATAAACACATAAATTAACTGTTTGAACCCCAAATAAATAGTTTCAATGACCTAAAGGTACAAAGCAAAATAGAATTTTGTCTTCATGTATTTTAAATGATGGTCTCATTTTGACTAATAAAGATATTTTCTCTGATCAAATTTGACAAATATATATCATTTTAGCTTTTATATGGTGTAGGAGTATATATATGCTGATATCATTTAATATCATTCCCAAAAAATATTATATATGTGTATTCTTGGTGGAAATTTGTTATTTTTTAATTGTTTTTTAAAATTTCATTAAAATTTTTAAAATTAAAATTATTTTTTTACTTTTAATTTAATTTTTATAATTTTAAAGTCAATATACATAACATATTAAAATTTCATGTATATGTCATTAATAATAAAAAATTTATATCAGTTTCAAGTTTTTACTGACAGTCCATAGTACACAATTTATTTTACTATATGGTCTCTACATTTGTTTCTCAGTACTGAACTTTCCACTGTGTGACAATCAATACAAATCATATGTTAATCTAAAATACATTCAAAGATGACTTTACGGTTTAGTTCTTGTCAAGGGTTGACCTGCATTTTTTTGAGAGGCTGAATTGTAAACAAAACACCAGGCAACGGAACACAGATTTCACTTCCGGATCATCACCATGATCTTATTACTCAATGTGCACTGTCGCCGAAATACACACAGACAACCACACCATAAGATCACATTTTAAAGAATAATCAATTGCCTTTAAATCCTTACCAAGAATGCCAAAATCTAACTCTAGTATCACCACCAAATTTAGACCGGAAAAAGTGATCTAAAAATAGACTGGGACTACAATCGTGGGTACTGAACCGGATTTTATTAATCGTGTACTGATTCCAGTTACAAATATTTTCTGCTAGTGACCGCTGGTTACTGGAAAAGGAAAGCACGGAATATTGAAACATACTCAGAAGAAGAATAAACAAACAGTACAAAATTTAAACTCAAACAAAGCAACAGCTGACAAACTTACAAATCTGCATTGCAAGTGTTTGAGATTGAACAACTAGAATGTAGACGTATGAACGTAAAATAAAACTAAAAAATAAGCTAATCGCGTGCCAATATTATGTGGGCCATACAATAATGTGTATCACAGATCAAAAAACATGATTCAAACTGAAGCAAGCTAGGAAGGAAACAATTGAAAAGCAGGGATAGATCAGTTGTGCGACATCTGATATATTTTGAACGCCTCAATTTAAAATGGAAATTTTAAAGGTCTGTCAAGTAAGCTTAATTATAGGCCAGCATTCTCATATTTTCAAACATGTCTTGGTTTAGAGAGAAAATTATGACAGGGACTGACGATATATATTACTGTTTATATTTATTTACTTATTATCATAATTGGATATGTGTAGTATTTTGTGACCTATGTGGTGATCTTGTTAGTCATGTAAAAAACATGACGAACATCTTAATACTTGCAAAAAGCTGTATTCAGGCTAAATATAACAATTTTGCTGTTATGTACCCCCCCCCTTACATATATGCATCTTTGACATATAAAGGAGATGAGGACAGGCCTTACGGTTAAGAAACTGTCTGAGAACAAATTTGTAACATTGTGCTAAGTTATCCTTTCTATCAACATGATAAATTTAGATGAAATCTTTGAATTGTAAGTTTTGAGTGAGTGTTTGTCTTTCTTTTTCATTTGGATAGTTTTGTAACGATGAAGTTTAGAAGGCACCAGCATTGCATAATTTGCTGTCCTAGATTTAAGACAGAACATGCTGTTTGAAACATGATACATAATACGTAATATGCTTAAAGGAATAACAGCCAAAGTTACAATTTTCCGAGCGATTTGTTGGTGGTACGAAGGGGAGACAACTCGTAAAGCCCCGATCCTAAATCCGTAATAAAAATAGCTGTGTTGCCAGGCAAACGGGTTAATTGCATAAATCAAGGCAACAGATGCGAAACAAATTAAGCCACTTAACACTTGGGAACCTTTCTAAAGACTGTATAACGATTTTGTTCAAAAGTGTACTCAAATCAGAGACGGACTGGTAATTGTAAACAATCAGAATGCAATAGCTTACAAGGCTGGCTTTTAGATATAAAGCAAAGTAACACATTAACACATTTATGCACATGTACAAACATTTTCTTCTATCGTTTTTGCTTTTAAAGCTCATCCAAAGATTAAGTTTATGCGAAGAACATCTATATCATGCGACAATATAGGTGAAACAGATTTTGCTGTAAACATACTTAATCAACGGCTTTAATATTACTTGAAGGTAAAATATACCTCTTGTCTGATTAAGCGGGGACTACTTGTGAGTGTCACTAATTTCTACCAACAGACAGGTTGAGATCTTATTATGGACAGCTCTTTCGATAACGAGTTCAGAATTCCTCTAGGAATTATTTTAATACTTCAAATGAAGCACAATTATGAATTATCAATTCATATGTTTACCCCTTAGCACAACTCGCCCTAATACCCACTGAAAAGGTCTAGCTCATTTGAAGATCAAAAAGATGAAGTGCAAAACATGCACATGCACACACATATCCATATGCTATTTCACACGCTTCTTTAAGGTCATTAGTTCAGATAAACCAAGAATAGTCCGGATATGTTAAACACTAACCTTGACACAGTACACACATTATTCGGCGTAGGATATGTTGCATTGATAAAAATGGAGCACGTAGTCTCTCCAGAATCAATCGAATCGTTGCTGTGTGCTTTATCGTCTTTAGAAAACGTCAACGGATTTGATAAACTTTGTATTTATTGCTAGGCTCTAGACATTCTTTTTTTTGAATACAAATAACATTATGCACTGCTTAGCAATTATTCAGGAAAATCATAGTAATAGAAAAGTCTTTTTTTCTAAGGTATTACAAACTGGATGCACTAACAACTAAATAGAAAAGACAGAAGCGGTCCGAACATTCATTGCTTATTAAATCATGATATATGAACATAGCGAATGCTGGCATCGATTCATCAGGTGTTCAGATGTATACTTGTACAGCCAAACATATTTTCTAGCCAAAATAATTGATTTTCCGTCCCTTGCCAGTTTCTTGATATTTTAACTGTCATATATTGCTTTTTTTGTTTCGTAACAAGCTTAGTATATTCAGAGGAAACAATTATAGTAGATTCTTGTCCCAGGTCTACAATGCTGAAGTAACAAATGCTAACAAAAATTAAATCTGACAATAGCGTTTAAGATATAGTTGTGCAATTAATTACTGGGCAGACATGGAAAGTAACTTATGTTTACTGCGCTGCCTAAAATGTCATTGTGCAAACAATGCAGATAAAGGATTTGCAAAGGAAATTATCAATTATTGAATCGGAAGGTTAAGCCGTGACTAAACTACATGTAACGCCATATCAAACTGCAAAGAACGAGTGTACCATAGGTAATATTTATACCTCAGAGAAACCCTGGGTAAAACTTGATCATCAGAAAACTTTTGATATAAAGCAAATGCTCTAAAAATGCTGACTGTAAGCTTGACTTTGAAAACTAGACTCCAAATGCGCAACGCAATACTTCATCTGGAGAGAATAAATGAATATACCAATTTTGTTGGGGTGAGATTCTCCCCGTGGAAAATAAGGCGACCTAATTTAGGACCTGACCTTTTTTGACAAGTAAAATATTCTGGAAATGATTATTCGACATTCCTTCTGGTTCTGACAATACATCTTAGCTTTTTATATAAGGGGTGTTTAAAAAAGAATTAGTTAATGCTGTCTTAAACATCAGCTTTTGTGCAATCATTCAGTTGTATTCACTTTATAGGATTTAATTTATTTGCTTCAATTATTCAATGGAATTATAAGGTGCTCATAACAGAGCTCGTAACAAATGTGTTATGCCCAGTTTCATTGTTTAGTCACAACTGATTTATAGTTATAGAAGAGAATGAACGTGTGATGGACTAATAGCATTTTTAAAGACTTGTTTGTCGCGATTTTGAACAACACACGTGTAGAATGGGTATACTAATAAAATGTTTATATTGAGAAACAAACAGGTTTTGCACTTTGTACATTGCATATTTCAATTTCTCATGTTTGTAATAGAAGAAGTACATTAATTTTAAGTTTTATTAATTTTCAAAAAATTTGAAACAATCTATTGGAGACATTTAAAGGCCAAAAACGAATAATGTTAAATATAGCTAAACTTCTAAACATGATATGCATCTGTATAAAAAATAAAGCAGAGTTAATAGAAAATACCTTTTTTTTTTGGTGAGGAATGGTCTGCTTATGACGGGCCTTAGACATTTGGAATATTTGCGTAAGCTCCTTGTTGCTATTTATATCAA
Source organism: Potamilus streckersoni (assembly GCA_016746295.1). Classification (NCBI taxonomy): domain Eukaryota; kingdom Metazoa; phylum Mollusca; class Bivalvia; order Unionida; family Unionidae; genus Potamilus; species Potamilus streckersoni. The sequence goes on from JAEAOA010001447.1 coordinate 1,081,352, forward strand.
TAATCAGGAGGAAAATTATTCCACTTTGGTATTGAAATTTTAATTTTGGCATGCTGAGTCTGTTTATATTATTTATATCAAATAGTAGGTATAGTTTTCATATAGTGTGCATTTTCATATGTTTGGTATTAACACACATTAAAATATCACTTTATGTGATTCTGCTTGGTCCAAATAAGCCCACGAAATTATTGTGTATTGGCTGCTATCGTGGGAAAACATCATTAACCCCGCTTTCTGGAATATTTCGTTTTTAACGAATAGGTTTGGCAGCCATTTTTCCAACCGACTCTCGAATAGGGAATTGGAATCAGTACACAATTAATAAAATCCGGTTCAGTACCCACGATTGTAGTCCCAGTCTATTTTTAGATCACTTTTTCCGGTCTAAATTTGGTGGTGATACTAGAGTTAGATTTTGGCATTCTTGGTAAGGATTTAAAGGCAATTGATTATTCTTTAAAATGTGATCTTATGGTGTGGTTGTCTGTGTGTATTTCGGCAACAGTGCACATTGAGTAATAAGGTCATGGTGATGATCCGGAAGTGAAATCTGTGTTCCGTTGCCTGGTGTTTTGTTTACAATTCAGCCTCTCAAAAACATGCAGGTCAACCCTTGACAAGAACTAAACCGTAAAGTCATCTTTGAAGGTATTTTAGATTAACATATGATTTGTATTGATTGTCACACAGTGGAAAGTTCAGTACTGAGGAACAAATGTAGAGACCATATAGTAAAATTAATTGTGTACTATGGCCAATTGGGAAAAATGGTATAGTCTGTTTCAATATGGCTAATTTACACCCACAGGGGATTGTTATGTCATGTATCACATACGTTAACGTGAAAAAGGGCTAAAAACAATGCAAAAACAATAACAACAAGAAGTAAAACTACGGGTATTACTTGTGTTGGTAGTGGTTGAGGGAGGGGGAGCAGTGTATATCTGCCGAATGGAAGCCACTGTTCAAGAGAGATTTAAATGTAAACTTACAGAAGTAAATAAACTCACCTCTGTTCACAGAAAAATATGGCCATTAATCAGTATCCCAACCGACAGAAATTTACCCAACCACTCCATATTTGCATGGGGAACTTGTAATGAAATTCGAGTCAAAATGAAGTTTGTTTGCATATTTGGTAGTCCCCCGTTCCAAATCAAATACTGCAAATATCTGGTCACAAATACATTACGTTAAATACAGGAGTTTCTTCATCCAGTAAACATTCTTTCACGTGTATATAACAATATTAATATAGTGTTTAGTTGTGAAGGTTACGTAATACTGGATCGTCAAATGTACGGGTAGTGCATCAAACAATTCTTTCACATATACTGTATATTCTGTGTCGAACAATGATTTCGTCTGTGTAAAATGTTCTGCTTATTCTGTTCTTTGATTTACAGTTTGTAAGAAAATTATAATATACTTTTAAGCGTCATCACTAGTTTAACGTCGGTTTGAACTATTTGTTACATACAAATGAAAGGTGCAACGTCATTCAGGCCGAACGAAATTATTGGTTCTTCTTTCCATCCAATTTTTTCCACTGGAATAAAAAAAACTACTGATAAAAAGATTCTCAAATTGGAAATTAATTAATACTGAATTTATGAAAACCGTTGAATAACGTCCAGCTTTTGCGAGCCAAGGCAATATTCAACTTGTTTCATAAATTCAATATTAAATCATTACCCATTTGCGATCTTGTATATATATATATATATATATATATATATATATATATATATATATATATATATATATATATATATATATACATATACAGATGACATCGCCATTTTTTCTAATACAGAAATGGTTGAGTACCCTTTACGAATATTTGAATCGATGGAAATTGCAGCTTAATGCAAGCAAGATAATTAGATACCATTGTTTCTAGAGTTAGAATATATCTAGATAGATTAAGGTGTCATCACAAGTTCTGGAAATTAAAATGAGAAGATGGAGAAAACAAGCACTAGGTAGGTGAGAGAAAGTGATGCGGACACTGATGCAACTGATGGTGAATTTTATGTTGTAAATTGTATAGAAATATAAGAATTTATTACACATGCAGGAAAAATGTTTTCCTTGATAGATGGATAAACATTTGCCAGTAAATACGGTATTGTTATTTACATGTCCTATATCCAAATGAACTAAGTTTTATATATTAGCAGTTCAAAACACATACCGATACTCGTCTAATAAATTCTTTAATAAAATGAACAACTCTGAAATATCACTCAGCTTTTTCGTGTATTTTTGAGAACAGCCCAATCTAGGATAATTACTTACAAAAGATACCAAACGGCAAAAGTATAGTTTATTTTAACTGAAGAAGCTTTCATATATATATATATATATATATATATATATATATATATATATATATATATATATATATATATATATATATATATAAACAAAGGAATTGAAGCGATAGTTACGTGGTCTATATCTTTACACGTTTACACGCTCTCTGCCCTCTCTCTCTCTCTCTCTCTCTCTCTCTCTCTCTCTCTCTCTCTCTCTCTCTCTTACCTCCCACCTTCCCTGACCAGTTTGACAACCAAACCAAACCAGTCTTTCAGCATCATTTTTGTTGTCGTTTAGGAAATACTCGTGATGTACTATTTGCTAGGTTTATATTTCAGCCACCAAAAGGAATGTAATAGGCGTACATTATGCTCAACGGTGCACTCAATAAAATTAGAACAAACAATGCTAAGGCAGTAGAGCATACACGGACCAAAGAGCTTTATAAAAAAAAACAGTACGGAATGGACGCCCTGGTCGGAAAAAAAGATAAATACCTGAAGACAGTAACTGATGCTGATTTATGAACACACATAGTAAGGGTAAGAAAGATGAGGTCCAGAAAAACGAAAATATGGCTAAAAATAGAAATCTGAACATAGTTTGGCATATGGTAATGTTGCTGTTGTCTTCTTGAACATTTACTTTGCATTGGTATGTTGATCAAAAATGAAATTGTACCAAATGAGAAACATGTCATATAAACATCAGACACCTGCAATATGGTATACAATCGTACCATTGTCCTCATTCAATGTCCCCATCAGGTTGGCTATGGTTCCATCTCTTATTTATATTGAAAGACACGTTTTTAAAGAAATATCAGTATACTCAGCAAAAAGTCATACGAACCTCTTCAGTGACCTCTATGACAGTGGCAATAGGACATTCAGTAACATGTCTCTTCGCAAGAGCAGTAAAAAGTAGTTCAAACCGTGTTATAGAATGATTTTTGAAAGGTGTTGTCACTGATTTCTTTTTAAAGAATTATTACCTTGGAAACACTAATGATTTATGTAGTAATCTGCATATCAATAGTGCGTAATAAAAAATCCAAAATCATGTTGTATGTAACCAGCTTTATTTCATTTTATATTACTAATAAAGTTATAGAGATAATTTTTGTTCTCAAGCTAATATCCACTAGTTCTTATTCAGATATTTATACAGGCAACTCGTTTCAGTGTGGCAATCATCGCTATTTATAAGCATATATAGGCTTTGTTTTATTACTCATCTGTCAATACATTATGAGCCAGAGTGTGCTTGTTCACCTGTTGGCAGTAGGTAGCTTTACTACAAGATCTTATGCGATATTAATCAATTATTGATTTTTCCCTTGTATGGCCTTGCGATGTGTCAGAAATTATATGCTTCATTTTATTAAAGGATTTACATGTAATTAACAATGAAAGAACGAATCATCACACGTATTATCAATAGTTACCTGTTTGATTTTGTTTTTAATATAGCTGGATAGTTTCTTTGCAGAAAAGCAATGGTTATTGTTGCTGTTATGACAACCCAATTCTGGGACAAAAGCCTAATAAACAGGTTAATGTGATTAGACTGCATCGTGACATATGTTACAAGAAAACTATAAACCTGGTTGAGACCGTGTTATGCTTGCCGAAGTAATAGATATGCAACTGTACAGAATACAAGTGCGAATTGATCATAAACTAGGGCAAGGTATTATTAGATCAAATTATAAACTTGGCATCGGGACAATGCTGCTTTGAAATATACTTTATGACACCCGAGTACAAAGCACTATTGCAAGCGAACTGCACAAACCTCAAAAAGGACGAAGGTGATGACATTTGGGCGATATATCTTGCTGATATGTGAAACATTGCACAGTACAACGACAAGAAAAGGACGTAGTTGATGACATTTGGGAGAGAAATCTTGCTGATATGTAAAATATTGCATAGTACGACAACAAAAGTACCTGATGAACGTAGTTTATATGTTTAGTAAATAAGCGTTTATCATATATGTTGCTGATAAAACAGGACAAACTATAACTAACGCGTTAAGAGATATTATTATCAACATAGAAAAAAATCTAACAAAGTATGGACTGATAAGGAAATTCAAGCAGTTGTAGAGCAAATTAGTATGATCAAGTACGTCATTGGAAATAAGGGGAAAAGGTCTTTTTGTAGAGTGATTTAATCGCACGTTTAAAGAAAAGATCAACATGCAACTCACAACTAAAACACTAACAGGATGTTGATAATCTGCCAAAAAACTGTATCGGATTAAAATAACACTTAATATAAAACATCTTGAATGTCGCTTAACTACTTCTGTTAATAGTCCAATGCTGGTGAATGATAGTATGTACCGAAGACAAAAGTTTACAGTAGAAGATCTGGTTAAAATTTCGCTAATAAAGAAAACATTCTAGAACGGATTTGCTCCAAATTGGTCAGAGGAAGTATTTGCTTTTGGATACAATTTTAACAACAATACTTGTTGCATATAAGATATAGCAGGAGAACAAATTACTGGAAGTTGTTGCTAACAGGAGCTGAGGTCGACAAAGCATGATATATTCATCATTAGGCGAATAATAACAAGAAAAGGTAAGCAAAGTTTGGTAAAATGGAGAGGTTATCGTGACAGCTTAAATATTTGGATAACGAGTCAAATAAAACATCTTTGATCAGATCTCTAGCGATCCAGTCACAGAACATCAAGGACAGACTTACATTTCACTGGCCAGGATAATTATATTAATTGTTCTCTAAAGGTTGTTGTTAGTCCGTCATCAGGTTTAAAACCTTAACAAGCAGAAAATCAAATTCTATATTTCTTTGACGACCATACATTTTGTGCTATCCACGATTCATGAACGGCTTTAACTGCTCCCATAATATCTGATACTCAGAGATAATAAAATTAAACTTTATAAATCTTTTTAGCAAGATTATATTTTACATTGTATCGTGATAAACTTGTTCATCTTGAGATATTATACCTAGATCGAACTCAATATTATTTTCATCTTCATTCTTCAAATCCTGATGCTTTGCATCCGGATGTAATTCACTCTCCACGTGTTTATACTCTACAGCAACAACGACCTAGATCATAGTAAATGTCTGACATCCTTTTCGTCAGGTACATCTCTTATAAAAATAACCTTTGTCCTATTACTGTAACAAAATGCCAGACGAAACAAGAAGCATGGTCAGTGCTAAAATCTTAAATATGAACCTGCTACTCGACGCTGTCTAGCTATTTATAAGCAACGAAACAAACACAAGAAAACAAATATGTGAAAATACTAGTTGAGTTTGATCCTTACTCCACGTTTAATGTGCTGCTGACATATTCTAAGATATCAGAACTTGAAAAATTTAAAAATATCTTTATTAGGTACAACAGAGACACCGTGTTGTATTGGGTCTACATTTCTTTGACGAGGGAAGATCTCAGAAATTTTCTAAAGATAGATTTGTGAACAGCAATTTTGTGCAGATTATATTATATGAATAGGTTTGTTACTCGAGCCAAGGTGGTAAATCCTTATCAACTAGAAGAAGCTATATGATATATGTTTCTTGGCGCTGTTAAGATTGGGGTTCACTTGGAAATAGAATGGAGAAAAAATGATTGTAGCAAGTAACATAGATCATCTGTTGAAATGCGGTAAGATCTCTATCGAATATGATAGAGACACGCTACATAAGTATATCAGTTGTTGTTTGACAAACAGCGATGTAGTAAGTATTTTAATCAGTAGGTAATTGAAACCGAAATACAATTCTATCTAAACTTGTTTTTGAGAAGGCGAATTTTGTAGTGGCATCTGGGACATCCTTGGTGATCACGAATCAATATTAACATATTTAGATGCAGCATAGGTCGACGTCAATAACATTTCCTCACCTGTGGAGTGGTTGTCTAAAATTGACGCCACCTTCTAGTTCACATCGTGTATTTACTTGCTTTTAAACTATTTCAAGATTATCAAGTCGGTTGCCGGTCCTGACACTGTTAAGATAATCTACAACCAATCCACTAGGACTTAAGCCGTGAAACGCTTCAAACACAAATCTGTGCGATCTGAAACAAATATAATCAGTGTCAGTTCAATGAATGACAATTTTTAAGTAGCCACATTTATAAATATTTTCAATATTTTTCCTGTTTTGGCATTACTGATAATTCCTCTACCATTCCCCATGTAAAAATCATAAATTGGATGTGGATAAAACTCGTCTTGCAATGACAAATTAGCAACGTTATTGTCTTTTATACTACTACCATTCAAGTGAAAAACTTGTATACCCCTGCAATCACTGAAATCTCAGCACCACTAAGCCAAGTCGAGATTAAATCATGTAAAAACATTTATTTTATTAACTCACTTCTCTAGAATTGTATAACCAGCAGGAGTTAATATTCCCATCGACTTTTTTGTCTTGGTGGTCATCGCAACAACATGCTCGTTGCCAACATATAGGTTATGTCTGAGAAAAACCCAGAATACTTTCTGACATTTTGTGAGGTCATTATTTTAATGTGTATTTTTAATCTCTTATTTATAAATCTTCATTTTAAAATCAATTGTAACACAATGGAATATGATAATGATGAAACTTGATAGCAAAACAAGATTTGGTGCTGCCAGTAGCTATCAATCTAAACAAATTGCAACTGCGTTTGTTGGGTTTGGAGAGTTGATGATAAGCGTGTTCAAAGAATATTTCTCTGCCAATTAAAAAAATATGAACTTACCAAACAGAGGTGTAAGATCATTGTGTAGTACATGATTAGTTCTCTAAGCTACAAAATATGAACTTACCAAACACAGAGGTGTAAGATCATTGTTTAGGACGTGTTAGTTTTCTAAGCTAAATATCAATTCGGGGAGGGGGTATTCAAGATTTCCAAATACATCAAAATCTCTTCGAATTGAAACTGGGACAGATTTGACTTGATGCTATTGTCAGATAACATAATTTAGGAAATATGGGAAAAAAACCCGATGAGTACACAGCATTAGGATCAGGGTGGAGATTTGATAAAATAACAGAAATATTATTTCGCGCTATGAATGTAATTCGTTTTGAGGTAGCTCATGTACAGAGCTGCCAACTAAAATGAAAGCTCAAAATTTTGTGTAAATATAAAACATAGTGACAACATGTTGCTTTCAGTGGGATATATTATCAGCGTTATTTCCAACACAAGCTGATCCTTATGGAGTATTGAATTACAAGGTTAACTTTTCTGGTGGTGAAAATCAAATTCCAAAATTTGGAAAACAAATAATCTCCTGTTTGCAATAGGTGTGCATGTATTTGTTATAGATGATGTTCAACAAAATATATATCCCATATGTCTAAGTCTTTGCCGTATGGTGCTTTCAGTGGGATCACTGAAAACAGTTTAATGAAACTGATAGAATCGTTACAGACAATATTTTTTATTTTGTTGAAGTAGAGTTTGATTATCCTGTTGAGCTTCGTGAGAAGCATAATTACTATCCATTTATTTTGTATGCAATCAATGCTTATCGACAACAGTTTATTACCAGAAAAAAAAAATAATGATTCGCTGTGTGAATATGTTGTTCATAAATTAGTTCCTAATCTGCTGAGCAAGCAAATATATATTTTGGATTATGAAACTCTGAAACAGGCACTTGGTCATGGTCTTGCATTTAAACAACGTTTATGGTCGTGTATTAAAAAAGTTCATCAAGTTTTATATATTACCCAAAAAGCAGCTGTAAAAAAAGGAATTCGATAAAACTTAGCTCATGGTTGACAGCTTCCATGGTAAGACTATGAAAGCAAGCAAATATTGAGATTGTTAATAACGTGGAACGTTTTAATGTACTTTCTGACTGTCATAACATTTTTAGCATGAAAATATTTAATGAAAATCTAGTTGCTGTTCATACGAAAGACTAATCTGAATTTGAACAAGTCAGTTATGTTGGTATGACAGTGCTTGAAATATCAAAGAAGTTATTGTACTGGCTACACTATAATTTTGTTATAGGTTAAGTAACCTGATATTTTAGTTGCATTTAATTATGCTCTACAATATATATATATATATATATATACATATATATATATATATATATATATATATATATAAATATATATATATATATATATATATATATATATATATATATATATATATATATATATATATATATATACATACATATATATATATATATATAAATATATGTATATTATACTTGTTTAGGGGATAAGGATATGATCAAATTTTAATTTATTAAAGATAGAATCTGATAATATTTATCGAGAATTATTTGGTCTATCAGCGTATTTCACTGTGGCAGTAACAAAAAGAAATTAACAGAAATTTTTAGGATGAATGAAATTTTGTTAATATCGTCAAGTTTATTAGATTGCGGAATAAGAGGCAATGCCTAAGACTGTCAGATCAGAAAGTTTAAATCGAGCAAAATGCATAGAACTATAGTAGGTAAGGTGGTAGAATTCGATAATTATAAGGCTGCGCTAGAGAGATTTTTTGGTTATGTTGAGATGATGTCAACAAAGTCTAAGCTTCATTAATTGAGACTGATATCATACAATTTCGTCTGTGCAATTTTAATGACAAGCAATATTGTTCTGATTGCATAACTAAATTTGGGTTATGTATGATAGTGATGATTTAGATTGGTTATTACAGTAAATTTTGTGTGAATGTCAAAACTCGGAATTGTACATTTTTGTGTCAGATGAAAAATACATGTACATATCGCAATAGTGGGTATGAAAGAGAATGATCCTTTGCCAATTCCTCTTTTGTTTGAGGATGATAATGATTTCCTTGATATTTTCTCATGATTAATAATCGACTAAGAAATCAATTTTGTTGCCTCAGTAAAATTATTTTCAAATATGGTGAGACTTACCCGGGGGAGGATCAAAGGGATGAAAAATCATGCGGTCGTCCTAATACACAATAAGGGTTTGTCTAATAAACCACTTTATGTTCACTACTAATGTAAATTATTGATTACTACAAAAGGTGTGCTGAATAGCAAATTTGTGGTGTTCATATAACGCAATACAATGGTAGATTAAAACAGAGAGACTACTGGGATGTAAACTATAATATAAAAATATAGTCATAGATTCCTATTTGAGCATATACTGATATGTTTTAAAATTGATTTATATAGCAACTATGCCAAATAGTAAATGAATAGCTTATAAACATTATGGTTATCTGTTAAGCTTAACACACATACACAGACACACTCACAGACACACACACATACACACACACAAACACACACGCACACAAACACACACATACACACAAAACCTTGGGTGTGTCTTCATAGCATGTATTTAATTTCACGCATCATATTAAATGTAGAGATTAGTCAGTTTGCAAAGGTTTATTAGTCTTGACTGACTCCGCCTATTACTTTCCACAACAAACGTGAACACCATATTATAGTCACATTTTCAGCGAGATATACTAGTGATGTGAAATCAATGCATCAGTTTTTAACAAGCATCTGGGTGTAAACAGACTATTTAGTCTAAAACCTTATTTATGAAAACTAAAGGTTCCGACAAAGACTGAAAACAAGGTCAATATCGTCAAACCATATCCGTTAGCCGAGCACATTTCGTTGTTGCTGCCGCAATTATTACGGAGATGCGCGTTAACGTAATCTTGTGGGTTAGTTCATTTTGTTACTAGTTCATGTACGTGTATTTTCCAACTTGTATGCAACTCGTTTATGTCTAGGTCACTTACGCGTGGTCGTTTCAACCTCTGTGCGCCTATATTTAACCAAATATTTTATCAAGTCCGTTACGATATCTCGACCTAGGATTATGTAAATATCATGTTATAAATCCAAACGGGATAGATTGCGCGTGTGCAAAGAAATTTTAAATTTGATCATACCCATATCCTCTGAGCAACAATTATATATTTTGTAAAGCATGATTATCCTCCGTTAAATGCAACTAAAATATTACAGTTGTCTCTGTTTACTTTTGGTATTTGTGTATAACGCTGAGTAACAAAAATCTCTTCAGTAGTTATATGCCTACCTAGAGAAAATTTTCGATCTGGATTTTTTTGTCCAGCATGACATCGTCACATACTGCTGGATTAATTATATGTCCGTCCAGGTCATCCAAAGTTGTGACCTCATCAACATCAGTCATAAAATCAATGACACTGACTCCATCACTGTCACTGTCTTCTTCATATAACGATTTATCGTTTCATTAAAAATTTAAGTACTTCATAACATCGTTGACAATATACAGATGGTACCACAAAGTATAACGTATTCTACCTGAGCCTTATAAGTATCAAATTAAGCCATAATTTCGTCTTACCACTTCCAGACTGCCCAATTAGTATCATCCTTAAAGAATTTTGTAGCGCTGGGTGATGTTTGACTGGCTCCTATGTTCGTGTCGCTGAGTAGTCAATTATATCCATTTTAATAATTAATATGAATCTATAATGTAATCGATGCAAAATACCCACTCCCACCGTTGATCGGATATGTAGATTAACAACAATAATAAAAAACGCACACTGACAGGTAAGTGTGAAAAGTCTTGTCAAACAAATACAGATTTATTTACCTTGATAAGTCTACAAAAACAATTGGCAATATCGCTACTTCGTTGGTAACGTTACCAAGGGCTCTGTGGGCGAGGTATACCGGGGCAAACCATTTACCATGATGTTATTATTGTGGTCCTGGAACTCGACCTGATAATCGAATTGACGAATGAGTTCAACCAAGACCAGTAGAGCATCCAATATGCGCGATTGATTAAGCATTGCATGTTTATTATACAAGGAGTTACAACAACGACATATTTTTCATGCGTTGAATTCTATAAAAGATTAATTTCTCATAGAAAAACTTGCTAGCTTTCCTGTGAAATCTGCGATGAAGGGTAAACTAATGCTAGTGGCTTGTAACTAACTATATATCTATTATAATGGAATCGGTTTATTATAGTCCAAAAGGATACTTTAGAGACAGAGCAGCGATTAGTAAACTTACTGAATCAACAGATGTTTCACATGTTGTTGTCGTAGCGTGTTTAGCACGATAGGCGGAGTGGCAAATCTATCTACGTCCACCTAAAATGGTTCAGCATGCACGTTTTGATCCCAGCCTTTCCAATGAAGTTCATCAAGCAGATATTTTCTTTTTTCCACACGATACTATTAAAACATGTTGATGTCAATCTCACAAATGCAGATACACGTTAACTATTGTTGATGGTGCAAGTAGATATAAAGAAGGTGAGCCGCTATCAACTAAAACAGCATCCGAAGTTAAAACTGCATTTGAACGAATTTATCAACCATGACTCTTGCTATGACCACAACTACTACAGATTTATCGTGGCAAAGAATTTCTTGGCGCAGTATCATCGTTGATGAAGCAACATAATATCAAAGTCAGACAAGTACAAAGCGCAATTCATCATGAGTAGGCAATAGTAAAACGATATAATCGCTTACTCTTGCGATTATTTGCATACCATTACGCAAAGAAAATAATTCCTAAAGATATGAGATCTTGTGAATGGGTTTGCAAGATCACCAATTGTGATAGCTGTATTAAATAATTAAATTACTCGTTCAATTTTTATGAAGCTAATTAATGCGATTACAAAAATTTATATACCACCTGACAATGCCTGGCTCGATGCGATTCTTGTTCTCAACCAGTAATGGGTAATGCGACTGTAAACTTAAAGAGGGTAAAACAAAGCAATTGATCCAATCTGGAGTGTGGACTGAGACAAGTGAAAAAAAGTCGTTTTTTTATCGCTGAATGCTGCTGCCAAATATTTGACATTTACTGTGTATTGGTACATTAGGCTACAAATAATAGTACCAAATCAGCATTTTAGAAAACATTCGAACGAAAGATCAAATTTCGGTATGCACAGTGAAGGGAAATAAATCTGTCATTGTTGATAGAGTAGATGCGCAGTTGCCTCCTTTCTCGTTATTGTGTACATTGACCACACATTTATATTTAGTAATATATGTCTAATTCATTGAAATTTGAGAAATATACCTCTGCCATATGATGAAGCACAAAAATCAGAATTCTTTGAGTTTATCTTTTGTCGATGTCAAAATGATACTGAATTCCGTGATACAATCATGGTGATAAAATTACGGCGAATCGTGCTAAAAGTATTTCATATAAGCCGTGTGCGGTAGTCGTTATGGATTATTTTTGTCTAGACTGTATGACGATAGAACCAAAATATATCGGTCCATGCATTATTGCTAACACAGTTCTGCTAGCTGGATAATATAATGCTTTTAACCGAGTCAGAAATGTGCAAATTTGCAGATTTTTGCGATTGTATTCAGAAATCTTGCAGTATATACTAATGACAGTCTCTGGTAGTGTCTGCTTATCGCCGTTGACAACGTCAAGGTGACAGAATCATGGATAGGCAACTATATAATTATTTCTGAAACGTATATTTATGACAGGTTTGTGATCTAAGAGGTTTGAGAAAATGGTTCTCATATGCGAGGTCATGAGTTAAGTCCCCATGACTGACTGTCGGTGCTTTAACCCTGGGTTCCATTTTTAGAATAATAATTGGGGAAGTTCCCTAGTGTATAACTCCTCTCAACACGTGATAAAACGTGGTGAGTGTTTTGCACTTTACCCCAGGGTTTGATTTGGGGATGTACATGAAGAATTGGAACATCCCTAAAATAAACAACAGGATGATGTAAGCTCCTATCCTTGACAACGTCAAGGTGACCTCACTAACATTCAGAAAGAATGTCGTCGGACGAAAAACTCTCATAAGGTGCCTGTGGGACATAAGAAAACCTTAACAAAGGTAAAGTGACTTTGGACCTTATGAAAGGATTTTTTTTCTTTTAAAAAAGATGAGCCATAAGAAAAGCATCAATGAAAGGACTCTGAGGACCGCATGGGAAAGTCTTTACTAGCAATGAAAGAACATAATGGAATAGTTGCACGAGCATCATCTCTAACGTTTGTTTTTGTTTTTATTCAGAAAATATCTTTATATTTTTCCAAAATATATTTATTTATATCATTTATTCAGAAATGCTTTTATATTTACTCAGAAAGATACTTTTATTTAAGCAAGTATATATTATATAATGAATTAAGAAAATATTAAAGATATTATTGTTGCTGTTAAGCAATTAGAACATGATGGTACAAAAATATATGACAAACTTAATCCTGAATTGCAACGTGATTTTGAATCATTATGATTTTGAAAATTCGAGAACAGATATACACTGCCCTCCGATTATAGATTCATAAAGCTGCAGGTGTTGATACAATCACTGGCCGAAATTTTAGATACGCAGGTGAAATTATTTGTGCCCCTTTCACGCTCAATCGAAAAGTTTAGGTCAGAATTATCTTACGAATACAAAACAAAACGACTTGTACACGTTCGTATAAAACGTCTAAGAGAGATCATGTCCACAAAACGAAGTTGCGGACGAGTTACTGGCGAAATAAAACGAATAGTATGACTCTACTCATGGTGACGTAACTGCATTGACGCTGAAAACGAAACCGGCGGTATTACCTGTAACGTTGTTACGGACTGTGGTACCAGCTAAACTAGAGAGAGAATTAATTTCTGCCCTTGTGAAATAATTATGAACTTCGTCAAGGATAAAAAAGAGTAAAATGTTTATTGATAGCCCTTTTTTGCTTGGTGTTTTTACGATAAAATGTTATGAGCATACATTCAGATTTATACAAAGTTATTCAGATCATAAATCCAGCAAGTGCAAAATCTGGTCATTAAGTTTGAAATTTATCCGAAATAATAGAGGACTGTGACATTTTAAATAAACTATATAAATTGGTTCTGATACAATCAAATAACCTGGTGTTACTTGAGGTGTAAATGAATATAAAATGTATCATTGCTGAGATTGATTACATTTTTCAGCGTTAACTTGATAACTACCATCGATGACGTCACAAACAAGACTGACCGCGATCGTTGAAGTAATATTAATGATTCCTGGCGAAATATGACGGCCACCGCCATATTTATCATTATTATATCTGAGAATATTTGGCGGAAGGGCTATCTTTCTCCATGATTCAATGATCTTTCGAAAATGTTCAGTCATCATTCGTTTATTGATTTATTTAATGTAAATGCATTTGGTAAAAACTCAGTCTTGGTTTCTATTGATACTGGATTTCAAGAAATTTATGCAAATTTTAGAATAAAATATATTTAACATAACTTAAATTAAGTATTATTAAATTCATACTCTGAATTATTTCTATGATATTTTTTTTACATCAACGCTTTAGCATTGTATCGAATCAACTATTAAATTTTTGACAATGGTAAACACCCAGTTAAATTCACCTATTATTAATGGAAATGTAATAGATAAATTCTAGAATCATAAATCATCCTTAAACTTGGTACTTCTCTCAAATCAGGAATTTTTCCTGTCCATCATCAAAGAACACATCTATGTCTCACGGGGTCATATTTCGGTATCCGGGAATGTTAATGAAATTTCGTTCAGTTGCTAGAAATTCATCGCAGCTTATGTTCTATTGGATCATAATAAACCGGTGAGATTTCTGGCTAACCTAACACGGTTCTAATCGAACTTTGATATATGTCCACGGCATAATCTAGTTTATTTCGATCCCGGCTTAGAAAGTTGGTTCATGAACAGTAATAGCTATTTTTGATTGTTTTCCTGTTATAGATTTAATCCGGTGCTGTCCTTCTTCATTGATCTGTTATGTCTGATAGCAAACAAGGTTATATACTGATAACTTGCCAATCAGGAGTCCCATCATCCTTGTTTTGATTTTTAAAAAAGAGCGAATTATTTGCTGGTGATCCACCTAATGATTTTGATCTAATATTTGGCCAACTATATTAAACCCAAATTGCGCTAGTGAAATTTCTTTTGCTGGTATTGCGATCAGACAAGCTCGGCGATATCATTGTAGTTCTTACCGATGCAGTATTAGCGACCATTTGCTGTATTAATTCCCAAAACATTGTCAAAGACTCAATAAAAGACGTTATCATTATTATAGAATTATTATTATTCTAACTACCTGATTTTTTCAGTGATTTTGCCACATACTTCATTGTAGATATTTTGCGCTGAATATACTTCATTGTAGATATTTTGCGCTGAATTATTTATCGGATATTTTGCCACCGATGAGATACGACAAAATCGACGATGATAGTTTGGAATGTGATCTTGTTGTTGTACATAATTTTACCACATACTTGTATAATTTTATGTTCGTGCATGTTTTATCTTATTTGTAATAATATTAAAAATACATGCGATAGTTGCTGCGGATAACCGATAATTGTCACAACTAGAAGAGCGGTCATTGTTATAATTGATAATTTTTCACCGATATCAGTAATGAGCGCAGAAACTGAATGGACAACTTTGTCAACGACAACCACGCCTCTTCAATATTGTTTCATTTTTATTGCATAATCGACAACGTTGTATTTAAGTTTACGCTGACATAATAGTTGAACGTCAATCATTAAGTAATTAATTCAGGTGTTTCAGTTACATATTCCAGAAACCACCAGTAAGATGACCTGTTTATTACTTTTTCGAATGGTTCCAGTATAAATATTGCTTCGGCATCTTTATTTCATATAACAGACACGATTTCAAGACATTTAACGTTTGAATTACGCCATGGAGACAAGGTAATATCCTAAATTTAGCAGAACTGAATATAGACAGTCTATACACACTGTTTACTTCCTCACTTTGTTTGATAGAGTTATTCTGCGGTGTCTACGTTGTTGATTGTGATGCTACTGTGTAAAAGATATACTTAGTGTGGAATTTTAACGATATTAGGAATTCCACTGATAATATCATTGATGATCGCATTGATGTCGTCGAGTTTTATACCACCGGTTGTTGGACTTCCAAAGAGTTCATTAATGGTTCTGATTACAGTTCTGCTAAAATTCAGAAACAGTTGCTGCTGGTCAGCAAAATAAGTTTTGAGTGTGGTCATTCCATTGTTGATTGTAGTTAACGAAGTTGTCACTGGAATTTCCTTATCATCGATATATTTCTTTGTTGCAGCATCGAGATTTCCTGTTAGATCTCCTATATTAATAATTTTATTGTTGCTTATATTGATGATCCCATTCATTGTATCGTCTGATTTTAACACTCGTTTTACTATGCTATCTCCTATCGACGACGGAGTAACAACATTAGGAATACGTTTGCTCTCCCTGTCATATACAGCAAAAAGGTCTGAGCTTGATAATCAATTACAAATAGTAATATCGGTGATTGAAATATTAACTGTCTTCAATTTTTCTTCAGGGATTTGAAATACATGTTCGTTTGGATCAGCGTTGGCAAGATTGATCAGCTCAAATAATTTATCATTGATCTGCCTTGTTACTCGCTTGAGTAAATCTTCATGCGGTACTAGTTGGACTCCAAAACCTGTTCGGGTTCTAGATGGTCTTCCGTAAATATCTACCATAATATTATTGGTGATTAGTAAACAAACATAACTTGTACATATGTATGTGTGGTGGTTTATTTTTATCTTGATACAGCATCAAATACTGCTTCACGGACAAATAGTGGAGGATCCGTTAATGTTTGTGCTGATAGCGTTGAATACCAGATCCGAACCTTGTTTGGTATGCGGAGATCATTAACATAGTTTAAAAATTATTTTGGTGTTGCCAGTCTGTACGAATCGAAATAAGAAATACCACGTGGATCAATCGCGTAAGCAAAACAATAAGTACCATAACCAGATTTTTATCAAGGTTGATTATTCCGGTTGCAACGTTGATTGGTTTGTGTTGTAATTGATCACACATAAAACAGCTCTGAAATTGTTTTATCTTTAATTGCGTAGCGGCATCGGGTAATCAAATATTGAACATCGGGAGCATCATTGAGTGCCTTGAATTCTTAATTCGTTCACGTGTCGCGGTGAAATCCCTGACAATCTTTAACCGAGACCCAAATGAGTCTAAGTTCCATTTTTTAAATTCCGTTTCCCTTTTTTTTTTACTGAGTGTCATTTCATCAGCTGTTCCAACAGCACCTTTAGCAGCAACCTTTTCAACAGCTGGGTCTTCAGTAGCTATTAATGTTGAAAAAACACAGCAAGAATCGAATATATATACTATCAGTCCTAACGATGTCTCTGACAGCACCCGCAGAAAAATTATATCATATACCGGGTTTTAATTGTTTGGCTTCGTTGAAATATTTGAGCTGGCGTTCCCTTTGAGGTAGTTTATTTGAACCATCTGTGATCTGTTCTCGCCCTAATTGTAGTTTATTAATCTGACCAGGAGTCAGACTGACACTAACATGAAGGTATTACATTTATAGTTTTAATGATACTCTAATTACTTGTTTACCACTGGTAGATCAGCGACTCTCATTCGTGCACCAACACTTTCAAGCAACATTGTTATATCGCTGAGTATAACGGCGATTGCTCTATAATTAGCAATAGCTCCTCTTGATGCACGAGCTCGAAAGTGTGCAACAACGACAGATTGTCTAAATAATCCATGTGTTTCAGCAAAAAGTAATAGATAGGATACAACGTTGTAAATCCCGCATGATATAGGTTGTTGAGCTCGGATTCTTACTTTCTCCTACTACTACGTAGTAGTAGGAGAAAGTAAGAATCCGAGCTCAACAACCCCCTCCAGACCTCCAAACAAATACAAAATACCTAGGTAACGTAATAGAAAACCTATTGCAATCAATAATTGCGTTAAGAATCCGAGCTCAACAAATACAAAATACCTAGGTAACGTAATAGAAAACCTATTGCAATCAATAATTGCGTTAAGAATCCGAGCTCAACAACCTCTCTAGACCTCCAAACAAATACAATAGAACACCTGTTGCAAAATACCTAGGTAACAGGTAAAATTTAATTACGTGATCTTCCAGAATAAGCAGAATGATATGTCAGACTCAATTTTCCAAATCATTACGTGGCGATTGTGGACTAAATTACGCATTAGAATTCCAGTAAGGTAAGTGGTATTATATAAAATTTTATGTTATATCATACTTCTTTTGATAATCTTTCTCATATTTGCTGATCCTCATGGGTAGAATATCTGTTAACATGTTGTCAATAATACGAAATTCACGTATTAAATCGTCCATATTATATTTTACTCCTCGTAGGTAAGATCTTATTTGATCAAGTAGTTTTTTGTAAGTTATAATTGATGTTAAGCAGCCGTGCTTTTTTATCAAAATTTTAGGTTCAACTTTTTTACAAGCTGCTGTAAGAGAAACACCAACACCGGATATGATTAACAAAAACGGGTTTAATGATATACCACTTGAAATTATGCCAGAACTAGTCATTAACAAGGGTAGATATGATATTACTCGAAGTATTTTGTTATAATATTTATAACATTTTTTTACGCACCAAAGTTTTTTGTGATAATATTTATAGTATTGTATTAGTGCGTCAACATCCTGTTCTGGAATATCTTTTGAAATATGATTGAAATCAACTATACTTTTTTTCATTATAATATTTGTTCACATAATCTCAGGCTTGATCAAGTAACTAGTTGAGGTGTTTCAGCCACAAATTCCAGACAATACCAATATGACGCAGCAGTTAATTTTTTGTCATCAGCTATTAGCATAAAAGTTTCTTCAACATCTTTGTTTAACACAATAGACACAGTTCCAGAGAAATTATCAGTCGAGTGACGCCATGGAAATAATGTAAATATATTAAACTTTGCACTGCTCAACACGGACAATCTATACACACCAGTGACCTCTGCAGTATGTTTGAGAGTGTTATTTTGCGGCGACCAAGTAGACATTCCAGAAGCAACAGTATAGACAATATTTTTAATCTGCTTGTGAGGAATTTTAATCATACTTGTTTTCTCAACAATACTAGGAATTCCACTAATAATATCGTTGAGTTTTGTGTTAATATTATCGAGTGTAATATCAACAGACGGTGGACTTCCAAAAAATTCGTTATTGGTTTTGTTTATGTTTCTACGAAAATTTAAAAACGTGGTGATGTGATTAGTAAAATCAGTTTTGAACTTGGTGATTTCATTGTTGATATCATCAACATATTTCTTTGTTACAGCATCAAAATCAGATTCTGGTGTTCTAAGATTATTGATGCCATTATTGTTCATGTTGAGAAATGCACGCATTATACCGCCATGCGCCGACACGTACTTTGATTCCTGATCATCAACATATTTCTTAGTAGCAGCGTCATTATCCTCAGTTGGGTTTCCAAGGTATGTGATCTTGTTCTGGTTCATAACAATGTTTCCCGTAAATAAATCACCTGCTTTTCTAACATAATCGTTAACTGACCTACCCGAATCTTCTATCTTACCTTGATTATTAAAAGTAACAATATTATTAGCAACTGCAGTAGGATTTCGTACTAGTACATCTGATAGTTGTACATTACTCGTCTTTAATCGTCCTTGTTTGTCCTGGAAAACTACAACTTCATTTGGATCTACACTTGCAACGTTTAACAAATTGTTGATTTCATTTTTGAGCTTATCAAGAGTCGCATACTTGGATAAGTCACCCTGGTAACCTTCTGTTAATAAATCTACTGCTAATGTTCCAAATTTTGTATAGTAGCTCATTATACATACCGTTCTACACAAAATTGTTGGATTAATATAACATAAAATTATACGATGGCGAAGATAATAAACTTTGACACCGAGCGATTGGTGAAGCATAAACATAACAATGAACTTCCAGACTGTCATTATCTTATTGTTGGGCGAACTGGATCTGGTAAAACAAATTTGTTATTAAATCTTTTACTCAATAATAACTTTAACTATGATAAGGTGTATATTTACACCATCAACCCCCAACAAGACAAATACAAATTATTAAACGAGTATAATGATAAACTTCGTGATGACCTTGGCATTGGTGATGATATATTTTTGATAAAACAACCAGAAGAACTCGTTCCAGTGAATGAACTCGATTCGTCAGAGCAGAAGATAATCGTCTTTGATGATATTCCGCTAAACAACGAGGAGATGAACAAGATTAGATCATATTTTTCACTATCACGTAATAAAAGATGCAATTCTGTTTATCTTGCCCAAGGTTTTTATAATGTTGATAGGTTTATTAGGCGAAATACGGGTTGTTTCATATTATTTCCCGGACTAGATAATGTGGATGTGAGAAATATTGCAAACGAACAATGTGGTGATGTTACAAAAGATAAATTTATCGAATTATATCATCGAGCAACTAAAGATCGATATAGTTTCTTTTTATTTGACAAGCTAGCGCGTGATCCAACCAAAATGTTTCGTTGTTGCCTTGAGACGTTTCTATGATATAATTTTGTAAAGCGTATAAAAATAATGGACAAACATCAACAGAAAATCGAATTACTAAAAAAGTTTCTCGAAACTCGAGCGGCTTTTAAGAAAAAGGTGGAAGAAGCTCGACGTGGACAAGTTCAAGCAGAAGAAGAAAGAACCAAATTTTTCAAACCTGTTACTGAGGCAATGCTTGGCAAGCAGCCAGAAATACCAACATTGTCTCCGGAAGAACTAGCAAAAATGAAAGAAAAGGGTTTGTTTGGTTTACTTGGAGAAAGATCAAAAGAAGAAACTGTAAAAATTGTAAACGAACTTGTAAGAAACATTGCTGATCCTGCTGCACGACAAGCTGAGTTTGACAGGCTAATGAACAATCCTCTTGAACTTCAACACGCAATAACAAGATTGACGGTTAATCCAGATGAGATAAGAAGTATGATGGAAAAATTGTCAGAACAAACTGAGGAATTAGCTGAGAAACAAAAAACGTTACAAGAAAGTATGATAAAAATAATACCTCTTGAGGATACTATCATATTTTACAGAAGACAAGCTAGGTCTAAAATAGAATATGTTGAGTATGAAGAGTTTATGAAAAAATATGATATCACTAATATTAATAGTATTCGAGATTGGCCAGAAGAAAACTATAACGATTTGATAGAAAAATTAAAAAGAATTGTAGAAGAGGGCTCACGTGCTGATGAAGAAATTAAAGATCAAAAAGATGAAGAAAATATTCTAACATTACTCAATTATATTAGAGATGGAATTATGGCTGAAATTTTACTAAAAACATCAATACAATATCGAAATAAAGAAGGAGGTTATAGTAGAGGTTGGAATTTTAAAAGACTACTCAAACAATATGAAAACATGCGAGATAAAAGATTACCGGAAAAAAAGGAGGTGGAGTTAAAGTTTTTACATCAAACGCAGACATAGTCAATCGGCTAATGCTGTTGATATCCTCTAAAGAAGCTGGTAATGAAAGTGTAGAGATTGATAACGAAATTATTGATATACTTGATCATCTAAGATCGAGTGGATTACTAACATCATCCGAGTACGAAATTTTACACCGCGATCTTATCTAAAATATTAGTATAATGCAAACAACATTATTGCTTGATTCATCACAAATAACAGGAAACAGCGCGAATTTTACAGTAATTTACAACCCACCAATAGAACTAGATCCTGCAAAACAGTATGAGATTGGATTAATTTCTTGTACTTGTTGGAACGCCATGCCGAATATTAAAACTGGGATTAATGATGAAATTTTAATCGTTAATGTTAAACAATCTCCAACATCACAAAAAGAGTTTATTGATATACAATACAAACTACAAATTCCACAAGGAGCTTATAACATTACTGATCTAAACAGAACAATAAAAGAGCTTCTAACAAAAGCTGGTGGGAATGCTGATAATTTCGAATTAGCGGCGAATTATAACACCTTACGAGCTAGGATAACAGTGAAAAGAAATATGAAAGTCATCTTTGAAGAAAGAAGTTTTGGAAAGATGTTAGGTTTTACTAGAGTTTTATACTATACCACCGGTGAAGATAAATCTTTGACATTTGATGGAGAACTACCAGTAGATATTACAGAAGTAAATACAATACTCATCAATTGCTCTATCGCATCTGGATCTTATACGTCAAAAGGCAACCGCGGGCAAACGATCTACAGTTTCTCACCAGAAGTCCCACCGGGTTCTCTCATGCAAATCACTCCGCGACAGATTATCTACTATCCAATAACACCGGAGAATCAAATTACAAGCA
The DNA here is from genome assembly GCA_016746295.1 of Potamilus streckersoni. Lineage (NCBI taxonomy): Eukaryota > Metazoa > Mollusca > Bivalvia > Unionida > Unionidae > Potamilus > Potamilus streckersoni. Next base: position 1,103,929 of record JAEAOA010001447.1, read on the forward strand.
TTACAATGCAACTCACAGACCAATCTGGACGACAAATAGACGTGAACAACGAGATAGTCACGTATTACTTACACCTACGCACTGCTTAGGCATGTGATTTTGTGTACATAATTTTATAAAATGAGACGAAGAAAAGTTTATCGAAGAAAAATTGTAGGTGGATTTTTTGGAAATATATTTACAACAATTGCAGAGAATATTCCAGGAATCGCGCGTAAAGTAGCGCCCATTGCACTTGACGCTGGTAAAGCTTTCGCTACAGGGGCGGCATCTTCAGCAGGCACTGCAGTAGGGCAAAAGATTGCTGATAAGATTAAAGGACCTTCAACAACACCTACGGTGTCGGAAATAAAACGAGTAATATCAGATATTGCGCCAACAGAAGAAACAAAACGAGCTATGATAGCTACAACAAAAAAATTATTGTCGCCGAGTGGTGAAGAAATAGTACGTAAACTTGTAAAGAAAACAAAACCGATGACCCCTGCTGCCTTTTAATTTTGTGTAACGATTATAAAATAAATGTCAGCTAAAAACTATCTCGACTTTGCAGAAGAAATTGATACTGACGATGCTGTAACAGAATTAGAGTATGTCGAGTATCTCGATGAGAACTCGAACGAACCGAATAAAACCGGAGTTAGAACTTTTAACACAAGAGACGAGGACGTGTTTCTACTACCCCATAAGGCAATGCTAGAAGTTCGTGGTCAAATATTAACTGTGATAGGTGGTGATATTGCAGCTGATGCAGAAATCGCTCTCGTCAATAATGGTTGGAGCTTGTTTAAGAGTGCACGATACCAACTGGCCAATCAAACCGTAGAAGATATTTCGATGCACTTACCCATAGCGAGTACAATACTAAACATCGTTTCGTTTAGCGATGACTATTCCAGATCAATAGCCACAAATATGATGTGGTTCAAAGATACCTCATTCGGGACAGCTGTTTCGAGTGAGTTTCGTACTGGTGCTGGTAATCCTGCTGCTGATAATAATAATCTCATCCCCAATCCTGCTGCTGATGATGCCGCTGCGATAGGTAATTCGATAAGATTAGCCGTTACAAATATAAGACGACAGCAGTATAACGAGGGATTTGCTAAACGAAAAGCGTTTGCCGCAGAATCTCGCCAAATAACGATGATGCTTCCGTTAAGTACAATCTTTGGATTTTGCCGTGATTATAACAAAGTGTTTCGAGGAATAAAACATACGCTTATATTAGATCGAGCTGATCAAAACGATTGTATAATACACGCCGGTGGAGTGGCTGAGGGACAGTTTTCTATTACAAGATTAGCACTGTGGATGCCTCGGGTTGTCCCTTCATTAGCTAAAATGATGGAGCTCGAATCTTTACTAGCCACCTTTACAAAAAAGATACACTTCCAACAGAACAGGATTTATCAAACAGCCATTCCCAACGCGACTGATTACACATGGCGTGTAACGACCACGCCCAGCGAACAACTACCGCGACACTTGTTCGTTGTATTTCAACGACAAGCACGTCGTAACAATCAGGAAATGAACAACTCCGTATTCGATAACCCAGACGTTAGACGAATATTTGTGAGAGTAAATTCCAAACAGTATCCCGAACGTGCAATCGAATGTAATTTTGCCGTAGACGCCACCAGAAACATCTCTCGGCCGTACATGTATCTTATGGAAGCAATGCAAAAATATCAGAACGCGGACAGTGGATCTCAAATATCAATAGATGAGTTTCGATCGCTCTATCCCATCTTTTACTTTGATGTATCAAAACATTTGGAGCGTGTTGTGGGATCGACTGCAGATATTGAGGTCACGTGGACACTGGGCGATGTGCCAGCTGAACACTATAACGTATACGCGCTATTGGTTAGTGATCGATTTCTGACCATCGATTCAATCAAAGGAAGAATGACAGTACAAGTTTAATCTAACAACTTGGATATAACATTATGAAAACCAAATACACAACTCGAGAAATATACCTAACATCTGGTCAAGTTGAAAAATTATCAGCAGCTGTCGCTAAACGCAGCTCTGTTTCTTTGATGATCTCTCCGGAAACTTCAAATAAAATTGCAGTAAAAGTCATGCTAACGCAACAACAAATCAATAAACTCGACAAAGGAAAACCATTTGTGTTGAAATTATCTGTTTCTCAGGTAACTGCAATGTCAAAAGAAGGTGGATTTTTTGGACCAGCGTTATCAATAATAGCTAGCAAAGTTTTACCAGTACTTGGTACACTTGGACTTGCGGCTGCGTCAGGAGCAGTCTCTGGCGCAACGAAGAAAGCAGTCGAAGGTCGTGGTATCAAACAAATCTATCGGCAGTGACATAGTCACTCAGTTTTATGTAATAGTATAAAATAAAATGCCAACGAAAAAGTCGCCGAAAAAAACAAAATCATCGAAAAAAAAGAAAACAACAAAACGCAAACAAACAAAACAAGGAGGAATTATTCCTTTCGCTCCACTTTTGGCGGGACTAGCGGGAAGTCTGCTGCCAAACTTACTAGGAATCGGACGCGGATTAACTCTACCAGGGACCAGACGTTATTGAGCAATTTTGACATCATTGAAAAATTGAAGGACGTTGTTGGATTTCGAGGAGTATTTTCTAAGGATGAACTCGATGACGTACCAACAGGCGGTTCTTGTGTTGTAAATATTGAAAACTTCAATGATGGCTCTGGCACCCACTGGGTTGCTGTCCACGATAACAATTATTTTGATTCGTTCGGACTTCCTCCAAGCGATCTCATAAAAAAATATATTTTTAAAAAATTTGATAAAATAAATTATTCGTCTAATCAACTACAGCCGATTGGAACATCAGCTTGTGGTTATTATTGTATCATGTTTGTCAGACAAATGCACCAGAGTAAAAACTCTGGGAGTAAAAACTCTGGGAGTAAAAACTTTTTAAAGTTTATTTTACAATTTGATAAGCTTCCTTCTCATGCGAATGATAATATTGCAATCAATTTTATCTAAACTCCTTGATATAATAATGTCAACATACTGTCTCAAATGCAAAACTAAAACAGAGAACAAGGATGAGATGACGGAAAAAACGAAAAATAATAGAACGATGTTAAAAAGTATTTGTGCAATCTGTGGTAGAAAGAAAAGTATGTTTTTGAAAAAACAAGTAGGATCTAGCGTTGATAGAGTTATCTTGATCGACGATTAATCTTATGAAACAAAATAAAATAAAATAAAATGAAATGCAATTGTGATTGTGACAAAGATCTTTGCATAGAACAAGATAAAATCATTACGTACTGTCAACGTTGTAACAACAGAGAAATAATAGGGTTAGGTATAGATATACATAAAATTATTGGTAAATTACCAAAACCAAAAGGCGGTTGGACTTTGCCTGGTCATCGTTATACAGGTCCTTACAATCCGCTAGACCAACAACTAGATGAAAACGACAATCCATTGCCAGGACAAGAGCCTTATAATCAAGTGGATGCAATAGCAATGCGTCATGATATCTGTTATCGTGATCATGAAAACTCGAAAGCAGATTGTGATAAAGTAATGTTAGACGAATTACATGATATGGAGCCAACAAATCTACGAGAACGTTTTGATAGAAGATTTGTTCAGGGAATGATAGGAGCAAAATATAAACTCGGACTCGGAGAGTCTCGACAATCGCCTCGCGATCGGGGAAAAGAATTATACGATGATCTTGCAGTCGAGCTGCACAGACCTAAAAAAAAAAGTTTCCGAGACGTAAAGTTGTTGCAAACGCTGTAGATGATATCTGGGCAATAGATTTGGTAGATGTATCCAATCTGGCTCAGTTTAACGTTGGCGCTGATGGCGCTCCAAAGAAGTATTTGTTTAACGTTATAGATGTTTTCAGCAAATACGCTTTCAGTGTGCCAGTTTCAGATAAAACAGGAACGTCAATCACTGATGCGTTAAAACAAATAATAACGAGTACCGAAAGAAAGCCAAACAAAATCTGGACTGATCACGGAGCAGAGTTTTTTAACAAAAAGTTTGAGCAGTTTCTAGAACAAAATAATATTAAAAAATACGTTACAGGAAACGAAGGCAAAAGCGTTGTTGTCGAGAGATTTAATCGCACGCTAAACGAAAAATTACATAAACATATGACAGCTAAAAACACCAACAGGTACATCGATGACCTTTCTCAAATCGTAGGCGAATATAATAACACGAAACATCGAACCATCAAAATGTCACCCAATGACGGTATCAAAAATCCCATATTAGCAAACGAAAACATGTACCGCAGACATAAATTTAAGGTCGGTGATAAAGTTAGAATCTCTTTGACTAAAAAGATATTTGAAAAAGGATTTACTCCAAACTGGAGCGAAGAAGTATTTGTTGTTGATAAAGTACTCTTAACAATACCTGTAACGTACGCGTTAAAAGATCTGGCAGGTGAACCTATAGTAGGTAGTTTTTACGAACAAGAACTACAAAAAACTGAACAAGATGTTTTCGTTATCGAAAAAGTGATTAGGAAAAAAGGAGATAAAAGTTTAGTCAAATGGCGTGGGTATAGTGATAAATTTAACAGCTGGATTCCAACCCGGTCGATTTTATCGACTGTGAAATAATGCTATTATAAATTTCCTCATACTTTCGTTTGATAGATTTGCATTTTACTGGTTTACATAATGATATTAGATATTGTCTGCGATCGTCAGAGATCGTCATAAGATTAAAAATCTTAACAAAGATGAAATCAAATTTTATATTTTTCTGTCGGTCTGGAATTTTGATGTTTAAAAAAGGTCTGATTAACTGCAAAAATACCTGCTGTTCGGTAACGGTAAAATTAAATTTTATAATTTTTTTAGCAATGTGATACTTGACATTATATTTTCCAGTGGTTGGTCTGCTATAATTATATCTGTTAACGACGGTGACTATTTCACCATCATCAGATTCGTTGTTATATAAAATATCATCTTTGTTATAACCAATAGATTTGTCTATCATATCATTAGAGATTATGGAGACCTTATCGCTAGCAAGTCGTTTCATCATATCCATATTATAATATACTTTTTATCTAATTTGTTGTTATAAGATGACTGATGAGATAAAATATCACCAAAAAGTTAATATAATAAACTACCACGAACTGACCGAAGCGGTAAGAAAATGCTTGTCAGGTTATAGTTCATATTCCGTTGACGTTATTGTAATGCAAGGTGATTCTCATAAAATATTACTAACAGAAGCAGAAAAAAATAAAATTAATGAAAGTGCAGTAACGACGCTAAAATTTGATTGCGATGATATTATAGCATTTGCTCATCATTGTTTGACTAAAACCGAATTACAAAATATTATTAATCATCATATCTAAAAATAATACTAGCATCATATTTGTTTGAAAAAGCTGATTTTGTTGCTCCATCAGCTACAAATTTTACTGCTCTGGGATTTATATTATAATATTTCGCCGCAGCTGTAATTGATTTGAATTTGATCTCCTCATCCGTTTCAAGGTTTAACGAAATAACAGGTTTTATTGGGCATCTAAAATTAATACCACCACCTCGTCCTTTTCTCACATTTTCCTGTTGGGTCACTAGCTCCAGATTTTCCAATCGATTGTCTGTTTTTACATTATTGATATGATTAATAACCAGACCATTGGGTATAGATCCGTTGAACACCTCGTAAACAAACCTATGACCAGTATAACAAACTCGATCTGTCGATGTTCCTCTAACAGTCACACTGATATATCCCATATTGCTCATAGAACTAAGAACTTTTTTAGTTTTTCTGTTTCTTATAATACCACGATCGTTAGCCTCGTATAAATCAAAGACCGGATGCGGCTGAAACTCATCTTGTAAGGATAAATTTTCAATATTATCATCAGTGACTTTACCATTATAATGATATACTCGTTTCCCCTCTGGAATGTCATCGCAAAATAACGTGTAAATAAAATCTTTTCTAAACATCGTAATCCTTTCAGTATTATCTCCCTTTACACTAATCGTATAACCCGCTAACGTTGCTTTACCAACAGATATTCCAGTTTTGATATTAATAACCGAACCAAGTGCATTTCCAGCGTACAGGTTGTACTTCGGATAAACATGATATACCTCTTGCTCACGTGCGCTTGTCAGATTTACTGTCATTATATTATAGGTGATATTTTTATCTCTAATTGTTGTTTAGCGGAGTAAATTATCAATTAGATATTAGACTATAGTATAATAATGTTGAAATTGCGTGATATAGCCAAGAAGAGACTTATGGGAGAACCTGTTAAAATAGCGACTGCTTTTACAGGTTTTGACAATAGTTATCAGTTTGATAATCAAAACGTTTTAGTAAATTTTTCTGAAACAAATCTCTTTCATCTGCTACAGACGACTGTAAAACGTGAGCTTGAAAAACACAAGGGTCTAAGATTGTTAGTGCAATATCACGTTATATTTTCAAAACTACTTGTGACGGAAGAATCTACTAACAAGGAAATTGCAGACCCTTACATCAACGCAAAATCTAGACGTGTTTTACTTGGTAGTGATCTTTTGTCACTATCTAATGAAATACACCAAGAAATTTGGAAAAAAATAGAAGAATTTACCGAATTAGGTTCGGGTTGGAAGTTTGAAATGATTAAGGAAATTTTGTTTCACACGATGAAATATGACGCATTACGCGGTAGTTCGTATATCGACCTGCCACCAAAAATAAAAAATAAACAGTGCTGTATAAACATAAAAAACGTCGATAGCAAATGTTTCCAATGGGCTGTTCTTTCCGCGCTATTTCCAGCAGAAAAAAATGCTGATCGTGTTGAGAAGTATATCAGTCACGTGTCAAGATTAAATTGTGCTGGTATTGACTTTCCAGTGGCAGAAAATCAAATACCAAAGTTTGAAAAGCAAAATAATGTTTCGATTAACGTTTTCGGATTAGATGAAAAAGAAAATGTCTATCCGAGGTATATTTCAGAAAAAGCTTCACAATCGACTATCAATTTACTGTTTTATAAAAATCATTACGTTTGGATCAAAAACTTTAACAGACTAGTTGGAAGACAGTATAATAAAAATAACAACAAAAAGTTCTTTTGTTATCGCTGCTTGCACGGTTGTAGAGACAATGAAACATTACAAAAGCATTTGCAGTACTGTAGTGACGTACAAAGAATAACAATGCCATCTAAAAAAGATAGCGTATTACAGTTTGTCCATCATAATCATAAACTAAAAATTCCTTTCGTCATATACGTCGATTTCGAATGCTTACTTCAACCTGTACTTGGCGTAGAAAATAATCCTAACCAATCGAGTACAAGAAAAATTCAAAATCATGTTCCATGTGGAGTAGCGTACAAGGTAGTTTGTTGCGCTGATTCGAGATTATCTAAACCAATCCAACTCTATCGTGGTAAAAATCCAGCTGTCTGGCTTCTCAAGCAGTTGATTAATGAAGTTGATAATATTACTTATCGTTTGAAAAAAGTAACTCCAATGTTAAAATTAACACCTCAACAAGAATCTGATCACGAGCAAGCGAAAATTTGTTATATTTGTGAAAAAGCTTTTGACCCTGACAACAAAAAAGTACGTGACCATTGCCATTTGACTGGACAGTATCGTGGAGCGGCTCATGACCAGTGTAATTTAAAATTTCACGCTCCAGATTTTATTCCAGTTATTCTTCACAATTTTCGAGGATATGATAGCCATATTATAGTAGAAGCTTTTGGTGATCTTGATATAAAATCTCGTCTAAAACTCGATAACATCATCAAATGCATCCCAAATAATTTTGAAAAGTACATGTCAGTTACGCTAGGTAAATTGCGTTTTATTGACAGCCTGCAGTTTATGGCAGACTCGTTAGATGAGTTAGTAAAAGGTTGTAGTAAATTTAATAACCTAAGAGACTGTTTTGGAGATAAATTTAATCTATTAGCTAAAAAAGGAGTATTTCCATACAAATATCTCGACGATTGGAGTAAATTTGATGAAACATCTTTACCTGACAAAGACAAATTTTACTCGCAACTTAAAAATGAAAATATCACTGATGACGAGTACAAGTATGCACAAGATATTTGGAAAGAGTTTGATTGTGAGACTTTTGGTGATTATCACGATTTGTATTTGAAAACTGACGTGTTATTACTAGCAGATGTTTTTGAAAGTTTTCGAGAAGTGAGTTATAATAATTACGGACTAGATCCTTGCTGGTATTATTCTGCCCCCGGACTGTCATGGGATGCTCTGTTAAAGTTTAGTAAGGTAAGGTTGGAATTACTGACTGATGTTGATATGTTCAATTTTATTGAAAAAGGTATCCGAGGCGGTATTAGCGTGATAACGAAGAAATATGCTGAAGCAAACAACAAATATTTGAAAGAGTATAATCCTGACCTTCCTTCGAAGTATATAGTTTATCTAGATTGCAATAACTTGTACGGGTATTCGATGGCAGAACCAATGCCTCTTGGTGGCTTTCATTGGATCACGGCTGATCAATTTCTATCAGAGACAGAAAAAAAGATACCCGACGATGTTTCGTATTTCGTTGAAGTTGATCTCGATTATCCAACTTCGCTACACAAATTGCATAACGATTACCCTTTCTGTGCGGAATCGATGGTTATAGATTATAGTTTGTTATCAAAAGAACAACAAGCGTTAGCATCACCAAGGCAACATTCCATGGTAAAGAAACTAGTACCAAATTTGCTTCATAAACGTAATTATGTTTTGCATTACAAAGCTTTAAAACAAGCAGTCGATGCTGGTCTCGTGTTGAGAAAAGTTCATCGCGTACTAAAATTTAATCAGTCGCCGTGGATGAGAGGTTATATTAACTCAAACACTACAAGAAGAGCTGCAGCAAAAACTGATTTTGAGAAAAACTTTTTCAAACTGATGAACAATTCTGTTTTTGGTAAGACGATGGAGAATATTAGGAAACGCGTAAATATCGAACTAGTCAATGATGTCAATCGCAGAAACAAACTTGTGTCAGACGATGATTTTGTGAGCATGAAAATATTTAATGAAAATCTTGTTGCGATACAAAGAAGAAAAACAAATCTAAAACTAAACAAGCCGATCTACGTTGGAGCTTCAGTGTTAGATTTATCAAAGTGGCTGATGTATGATTTTCATTATAATTTTGTTAAAAATCAATGGCCGGCTAGTAGATTATTATTTACTGATACTGATTCGCTCGTATATGAAATCGAATGTGAGGACATCTATCAGGACATGCATGATAATAGATATCTGTTTGATCTTTCTGATTACCCACGTGACAGTAAATTTCATGACGACACAAATAAAAAGGTTATTGGTAAGTTTAAAGATGAAATGAACTCGAGCGCTATCAAATACTTTATCGGATTACGTAGTAAAATGTATGCCGTATTGTTAGACAATAATAAAATAACAAAAAAAGCAAAAGGTCTGCCTCGTGATTTTGTTAAAAAGTTTATAAAATTTGATGACTACAAGTATGCGCTTGATGGCGGTGTTAGTTTTATAAGAGCTATGTCAATTCGGACAAATCATCATAAGCTCGAAACAGATGTCCTTATCAAACGCGGTTTAAGCAATTTTGATGATAAACGTTATTGCGAAAATGGGGTAGATACATTTGCACTTGGGTATTGTCATGATGATAGAGATATATTTGACATTATCTTTGCAAACTAAAATTTTATCTAAACTTAAGAAATAATGTTTGAAAATTTGACAGTGACAAATAGCTACAGTAGCAAAATCAAATATCTAATGATGGACGGCAAATCATTGACAGTTGAAATTAATAATGAAACATCAGGCATATGCTTTAGTGGTACCCGTGACAAGTTAAAACTTTCGCTCATCAGATCTGATAACAGTGAGTATTTTAATTATCTCGAACAATTGTATCAAAAGTTGCTAGCGGAATTTAACAACTTTCACTGTCCGATTAGTCAGCAAAAATATACCAAACTTACAATTGATCTTGATCGGTCAAAGGTGTATTTTATCGACAAAAAATACCCTCTTAACAAATCACAAATAAAAGATTTGTTTGAGTCCCGTCGTTATGTGAGCGGTAAAGTAAAGTTTAGCCTCTATTACCATGATAATGAAATATTTTTGATATCTACAGTTGAGACATTAACAGTTGGTAATGAGGTATAATACCACTTACCTTACTGGAATTCTAATGCTTAATTTAGTCCACAATCGCCACGTAATGATTTGGAAAATTGAGTCTGACATATCATTCTGCTTATTCTGGAAGATCACGTAATTAAATTTTACCTGTTACCTAGGTATTTTGCAACAGGTGTTCTATTTTATTTGTTTGGAGGTCTAGAGAGGTTGTTGAGCTCGGATTCTTAGCGCAATTATTGATTGCAATAGGTGATCTATTACGTTACCTAGGTATTTTGTATTTGTTGAGCTCGGATTCTTAACGCAATTATTGATTGCAATAGGTTTTCTATTACGTTACCTAGGTATTTTGTATTTGTTTGGAGGTCTGGAGGGGGTTGTTGAGCTCGGATTCTTACTTTCTCCTACTACTTGTGTCACTTTAATAGGAATTATAGGAAAGATAAACAAACCGTATAATGAAGTTTGTTCAATGTATTCATTGTGCTCGAGAAGTTTGGCCACGACATGCGATTTGCTGTGTGACGTGGTGGTTTTTGCAACATCGCAGTGCAAACGGTAAGTACAACTTTTAAAATATATGCATAAAGTTTCATATTGTGTAAGACTAATCCTTACGCCATAAATGTAATATCCAATAGTCCCACCAATAATCAACCATATTTAATAACACATATGCGTTTTATCGTAGAATGATTACATCAGCCATAGTATGCTAACATTCCTATTGCTTAAACACCTATAACCATTCATTTGAATTGCGGAGCACGAACAACACATTTATTATTCTTACGTACTCGACTGAGTCCAAATGACACAAGACTACAGTGAGAGATAAAAAGATATCAATGAGACTTTTGCCACTTGCTAACTTTTACAAAAAGAGCAAAGAGAATTAAGA
>JAEAOA010001447.1:1120000-1163601 GCA_016746295.1 Potamilus streckersoni
GGTAAAATTATGTACAACAACAAGATCACATTCCAAACTATCATCGTTGATTTCGTCGTATCTCATCGGTGGCAAAATATCCGATAAATAATTCAGCGCAAAATATCTACAATGAAGTATGTGGCAAAATCACTGAAAAAATCAGGTAGTTAGAATAATAATAATTCTATAATAATGATAACGTCTTTTATTGAGTCTTTGACAATGTTTTGGGAATTAATACAGCAAATGGTCGCTAATACTGCATCGGTAAGAACTACAATGATATCGCCGAGTTTGTCTGATCGCAATACCAGCAAAAGAAATTTCACTAGCGCAATTTGGGTTTAATATAGTTGGCCAAATATTAGATCAAAATCATTAGGTGGATCACCAGCAAATAATTCTCTCTTTTTTAAAAATCAAAACAAGGATGATGGGACTCCTGATTGGCAAGTTATCAGTATATAACCTTGTTTGCTATCAGACATAACAGATCAATGAAGAAGGACAGCACCGGATTAAATCTATAACAGGAAAACAATCAAAAATAGCTATTACTGTTCATGAACCAACTTTCTAAGCCGGGATCGAAATAAACTAGATTATGCCGTGGACATATATCAAAGTTCGATTAGAACCGTGTTAGGTTAGCCAGAAATCTCACCGGTTTATTATGATCCAATAGAACATAAGCTGCGATGAATTTCTAGCAACTGAACGAAATTTCATTAACATTCCCGGATACCGAAATATGACCCCGTGAGACATAGATGTGTTCTTTGATGATGGACAGGAAAAATTCCTGATTTGAGAGAAGTACCAAGTTTAAGGATGATTTATGATTCGAGAATTTATCTATTACATTTCCATTAATAATAGGTGAATTTAACTGGGTGTTTACCATTGTCAAAAATTTAATAGTTGATTCGATACAATGCTAAAGCGTTGATGTAAAAAAAATATCATATAAATAATTCAGAGTATGAATTTAATAATACTTGATTTTAGTTATGTTAAATATATTTTATTCTAAAATTTGCATAAATTTCTTGAAATCCAGTATCAATAGAAACCAAGACTGAGTTTTTACCAAATGCATTTACATTAAATAAAACAATAAACGAATGATGACTGAACATTTTCGAAAGATCATTGAATCATGGAGAAAGATAGCCCTTCCGCCAAATATTCTCAGATATAATAATGATAAATATGGCGGTGACCGTCATATTTCGCCAGGAATCATTAATATTACTTCAACGATCGCGGTCAGTCTTGTTTGTGACGTCATCGATGGTAGTTATCAAGTTAACGCTGAAAAATGTAATCAATCTCAGCAATGATACATTTTATATTCATTTACACTTCAAGTAACACCAGGTTATTTGATTGTATCAGAACCAATTTATATAGTTTATTTAAAATGTCACAGTCCTCTATTATTTCGGATAAATTTCAAACTTAATGACCAGATTTTGCACTTGCTGGATATATGATCTGAATAACTTTGTATAAATCTGAATGTATGCTCATAACATTTTATCGTAAAAACACCAAGCAAAAAAGGGCTATCAATAAACATTTTACTCTTTTTTATCCTTGACGAAGTTCATGATTATTTCACAAGGGCAGAAATTAATTCTCTCTCTAGTTTAGCTGGTACCACAGTCCGTAACAACGTTACAGGTAACACCGCTGGTTTCGTTTTCAGCGTCAATGCAGTTACTTCACCATGAGTAGAGTCATACTATTTGTTTTATTTCGCCAGTAACTCGTCCGCAACTTCGTTTTGTGGACATGATCTCTCTTAGACGTTTTATACGAACGTGTACAAGTCGTTTTGTTTTGTATTCGTAAGATAATTCTGACCTAAACTTTTCGATTGAGCGTGAAAGGGGCACAAATAATTTCACCTGCGTATCTGAAATTTTGGCAGGTGATTGTATCAACACCTGCAGTTTTATGAATCTATAATCGGAGGGCAGTGTGTATCTGTTCTCTAATTTTTAAAATCATAATGATTCAAAATCACGTTTCAATTCAGGATTAAGTTCGACAGATATTTTTGTACCATCATGTTCTAATTGCTTAACAGCAACAATAATATCTTTAATATTTTCTTAATTCATTATATAATATTTACTTGCTTAAATAAAAATATATTTCTGAGTAAATATAAAAGCATTTCTGAATAAATGATATAAATAAATATATTTTGGAAAAATATAAAGATATTTTCTGAATAAAAACAAAAACAAACATTAGAGATGATGCTCGTGCAACCATTCCATTATGTTCTTTCATTGCTAGTAAAGACTTTCCCATGCGGTCCTCAGAGTCCTTTCATTGATGCTTTTCTTATGGCACATCTTTTTTTTTTTAAAAAAAAAATCCTTTCATAAGGTCCAAAGTCACTTTACCTTTGTTAAGGTTTTCTTATGTCCCACAGGCACCTTATGAGAGTTTTTCGTCCGACGATATTCTTTCTGAATGTTAGTGAGGTCACCTTGACGTTGTCAAGATAGGAGCTTACATCATCCTGTTGTTTATTTTAGGGATGTTCCAATTCTTCATGTTCATCCCCGAATCAAACCCTGGGGTAAAGTGCAAAACACTCACCACGTTTTATCACGTGTTGAGAGGAGTTATACACTAGGGAACTTCCCCAATTATTATTCTAAAAATGGAACCCAGGGCCAAAGCACCGACTGTCAGTCATGGGGACTTAACTCATGACCTCGCATATGAGAACCATTTTCTCAAACCACTTAGATCACAAACCTGTCATAAATATACGTTTCAGAAATAATTATATAGTTGCCTATCCATGATTCTGTCACCTTGACGTTGTCAACGGCGATAAGCAGACACTACCAGAGACTGTCATTTGTATATACTGCAAGATTTCTGAATACAATCGCGAAAATCTGCAAATTTGCACATTTCTGACTCGGTTAAAAGCATAATATTATCCAGCTAGCAGAACGATATATTTTGGTTCTATCGTCATACAGTCTAGACAAAAATAATCCATAACAACTACCGCACACGGCTTATATGAAATACTTTTAGCACGATTCGCCGTAATTTTATCATCATGATTGTATCACAGAATTCAGTATCATTTTGACATCGACAAAAGATAAACTCAAAGAATTCTGATTTTTGTGCTTCATCATATGGTAGAGGTATATTTCTCAAATTTTAATGAATTAGACATATATTACTAAATATAAATGTGTTGTCAATGTACCCAATAACGAGAAAGGAGGCAACTGCGCATTTACTCTATCAACAATGACAGATTTATTTCCCTTCACTGTGCATACCGAAATTTGATCTTTCGTTCGAATGTTTTCTAAAATGCTGATTTGGTAATATTATTTGTAGCCAAATGTACCAATACACAGTAAATGTCAAATATTTGGCAGCAGCATTCGGCGATAAAAAACGACTTTTTTTCACCTGTCTCAGTCCACACTCCAGATTGGATCAATTGCTTTGTTTTACCCTCTTTACATTTACAGTCGCATTACCCATTACTGGTTGAGAACAAGAATAGCATCGAGCCAGGCATTGTCAGGAGGTATATAAATCTTTGTAATCGCATTAATTAGCTTCATAGAAATTGAACGAGTAATTTCATTATTTAATACAGCTATCACAATTGGTGATCTTGCAAACCCATTCACAAGATCTCATATCTTTAGGAATTATTTTCTTCGCGTGATGGTATGCAAATAACCGTAAGAGTAAGCGATTATATCGTTTAACTATTGCCTACTCATGATGAATTGCGCTTTGTACTCGTCTGACTTTGATATTATGTTGCTTCATCAACGATGATACTGCGCCAAGAAATTCTTTGCCACGATAAATCTGTAGTAGTTGTGGTCATAGCAAGAGTCCTGGTTGATAAATTTGTTCAAATGCAGTTCAACTTCGGATGCTGTTCTAGTTGATAGCGGCTCTCCATCTTTATATCTACTTGCACCATCAACAACAGTTAACGTGTATTTGCATTTGTGAGATTGACATCAACATGTTTTAATAGTATCGTGTGGAAAAAAGAAAATATCTGCTTGATGAACTTCATTGGAAAAGCTGGGATCAAAACGTGCATGCTGAACCATTTTAGGTGGACGTAGATAGATTTGCCACTCCGCCTATCGTGCTAAACACGCTACGACAACAAGATGTGAAACATCTGTTGATTCAGTAAGTTTACTCATTAATCGCTGCTCTGTCTCTAAAGTATCCTTTTGGGTTATAATAAACCGATTCCATTATAATAGATATATAGTTAGTTACAAGCCACTAGCATTAGTTTACCCTTCATCGCAGATTTCACAGGAAAACTAGCAATTTTTTCTATGAGAAATTAATCTTTTATAGAATTCAACGCATGAAAAATATGTCGTTGTTGTAGCTCCTTGTATAATGAACATGCAATGCTTAATCAATCGCGCACATTGGATGCTCTACTGGTCTTGGTTGAACTCATTCGTCAATTCGATTATCAGGTCGAGTTCCAGGACCACAATAATAGCATCATGGTAAATGGTTTGCCCCGGGATACCTCGTCCAGAGCCCTTGGTAACGTTCCCAACGAAGTAGCGATATTGCCAATTGTTTTTGTAGACTTATCAAGGTAAACAAATCTGTATTTGTTTGACAAGACTTTTCACACTTACCTGTCAGTGTGCGTTTTTTATTATTGTTGTTAGTCTACATATCCGATCAACGGTGGGAGTGGGTATTTTGCATCGATTACAGTATAGATTCATATTAATTATTATAATGGATATAATTGACTACTCAGCGACACGAACATAGGAGCCAGTCAAACATCACCCAGCGCTACCAAATTCTTTAAGGATGATACTAATTGGGCAGTCTGGAAGTGGTAAGACGAAATTATGGCTTAATTTGATACTTATAAGGCTCAGGTAGAATACGTTATACTTTGTGGTACCATCTGTATATTGTTAACGATGTTATGAAGTACTTAAATTTTTAATAAAACGATAAATCGTTATATGAAGAAGACAGTGACAGTGATGGAGTCAGTGTCATTGATTTTATGACTGATGTTGATGAGGTCGCAACTTTGGATGACCTGGACGGAAGTGTAATTAATCCAGCAGTATGTGACGATGTCATGCTGGACAAAAAATCCAGATCGAAAATTTCTCTAGGTAGGCATATAACTACTGACGAGATTTTTGTTACTCAGCGTTATACACAAATACCAAAAGTAAACAGAGACAACTGTAATATTTTAGTTGCATTTAACGGAGGATAATCATGCTTTACAAAATATATATTATACTTGTTGCTCAGAGAATATGGGTATGATCAAATTTAAAAATTTTTTGCACACGCGCAATCTATCCCGTTTGGATTGATAACATAATATTTACATAATCCTAGGTCGAGATATCGTAACGGACTTGATAAAATATTTGGTTAAATATAGGCGCACAGAGGTTGAAACGACCAAGCGTAAGTGACCTAGACATGAGTTGCATACAAGTTGGAAAATACACGTCCATGAACTAGTAACAAAATGAACTAACCCACAAGATTACGTTAACGCGCATCTCCGTAATAATTGCGGCAGCAACAACGAAATGTGCTCGGTTAACGGATATGGTTTGACGATATTGACCTTGTTTTCAGTCTTTGTCGGAACCTTTAGTTTTCATAAATAAGGTTTCAGACTAAATAGTCTGTTTACACTCTGATGCTTGTTAAAAACTGGTGCATTGATTTCACATCACTAGTCTATCTCGCTGAAAATGTGACTATAATATGGTGTTCACGTTTGTTGTGGAAAGTAATAGGCGGAGTCAGTCTAGACTAATAAACCTTTGCAAACTGACCAATCTCTACATTTAATATGATGCGTGAAATTAAATACATGCTATGAAGACACACCCAAGGTTTTGTGTGTATGTGTGTGTGTTTGTGTGCGTGTGTGTTTGTGTGTGTATGTGTGTGTGTCTGTGTGTGTCTGTGTATGTGTGTTAAGCTTAACAGATAACCATAATGTTTATAAGCTATTCATTTACTATTTGGCATAGTTGCTAGATAAATCAATTTTAAAACATATCAGTATATGCTCAAATAGGAATCTATGACTATATTTTTATATTATAGTTTACATCCCAGTAGTCTCTCTGTTTTAATCTACCATTGTATTGCGTTATATGAACACCACAAATTTGCTATTCAGCACACCTTTTGTAGTAATCAATAATTTACATTAGTAGTGAACATAAAGTGGTTTATTAGACAAACCCTTATTGTGTATTAGGACGACCGCATGATTTTTCATCCCTTTGATCCTCCCCGGATAAGTCTCACCATATTTGAAAATAATTTTACTGAGGCAACAAAATCGATTTCTTAGTCGATTACTAATTTTGAGAAAATATCAAGGAAATCATTATCATCGTCAAACAAAAGAGGAATTGGCAAAGGAACATTCTCTTTCATACCCACTATTGCGATATGTACATGTATTTTTCATCTGACACAAAATTGTACAATTCCGAGTTTTGAAATTCACACAAAATTTACTGTAATAACCAATCTAAATCATCACTATCATACCTAACCCAAATTTAGTTATGCAATCAGAACAATATTGCTTGTCATTAAAATTGCACAGACGAAATTGTATGATATCAGTCTCAATTAACGAAGCTTAGATTTTGTTGACATCATCTCAACATAACCAAAAAATCTCTCTAGCGCAGCCTTATAATTATCGAATTCTATCACCTTACCTACTATAGTTTTATGCCTTTTGCTCGATTTAAACTTTCTGATCTGACAGTCTTAGGCATTGCCTCTTATTCCGCAATCTAATAAACTTGACGATATTAACAAAATTTCATTCATCCTAAAAATTTCCGTTAATTTCTTTTTGTTACTGCCACAGTGAAATTTTTATTTTTTAATCTGATAGACCAAATAATTCTCGATAAATATTATCAGATTCTATCTTTAATAAATTAAAATTTGATCATATCCTTATCCTCTAAACAAGTATAATATACATATATATATATATATATATATATATATATATATATATATATATATATATATATATATATATATATATGTATATATATATATATATATATATATTGTAGAGCATAATTAAATGCAACTAAAATATCAGGTTACTTAACCTATAACAAAATTATAGTGTAGCCAGTACAATAACTTCTTTGATATTTCAAGCACTGTCATACCAACATAACTGACTTGTTCAAATTCAGATTAGTCTTTCGTATGAACAGCAACTAGATTTTCATTAAATATTTTCATGCTAAAATGTTATGACAGTCAGAAAGTACATTAAAACGTTCCACGTTATTAACAATCTCAATATTTGCTTGCTTTCATAGTCTTACCATGGAAGCTGTCAACCATGAGCTAAGTTTTATCGAATTCCTTTTTTTACAGCTGCTTTTTGGGTAATATATAAAACTTGATGAACTTTTTTAATACACGACCATAAACGTTGTTTAAATGCAAGACCATGACCAAGTGCCTGTTTCAGAGTTTCATAATCCAAAATATATATTTGCTTGCTCAGCAGATTAGGAACTAATTTATGAACAACATATTCACACAGCGAATCATTATTTTTTTTTTCTGGTAATAAACTGTTGTCGATAAGCATTGATTGCATACAAAATAAATGGATAGTAATTATGCTTCTCACGAAGCTCAACAGGATAATCAAACTCTACTTCAACAAAATAAAAAATATTGTCTGTAACGATTCTATCAGTTTCATTAAACTGTTTTCAGTGATCCCACTGAAAGCACCATACGGCAAAGACTTAGACATATGGGATATATATTTTGTTGAACATCATCTATAACAAATACATGCACACCTATTGCAAACAGGAGATTATTTGTTTTCCAAATTTTGGAATTTGATTTTCACCACCAGAAAAGTTAACCTTGTAATTCAATACTCCATAAGGATCAGCTTGTGTTGGAAATAACGCTGATAATATATCCCACTGAAAGCAACATGTTGTCACTATGTTTTATATTTACACAAAATTTTGAGCTTTCATTTTAGTTGGCAGCTCTGTACATGAGCTACCTCAAAACGAATTACATTCATAGCGCGAAATAATATTTCTGTTATTTTATCAAATCTCCACCCTGATCCTAATGCTGTGTACTCATCGGGTTTTTTTCCCATATTTCCTAAATTATGTTATCTGACAATAGCATCAAGTCAAATCTGTCCCAGTTTCAATTCGAAGAGATTTTGATGTATTTGGAAATCTTGAATACCCCCTCCCCGAATTGATATTTAGCTTAGAAAACTAACACGTCCTAAACAATGATCTTACACCTCTGTGTTTGGTAAGTTCATATTTTGTAGCTTAGAGAACTAATCATGTACTACACAATGATCTTACACCTCTGTTTGGTAAGTTCATATTTTTTTAATTGGCAGAGAAATATTCTTTGAACACGCTTATCATCAACTCTCCAAACCCAACAAACGCAGTTGCAATTTGTTTAGATTGATAGCTACTGGCAGCACCAAATCTTGTTTTGCTATCAAGTTTCATCATTATCATATTCCATTGTGTTACAATTGATTTTAAAATGAAGATTTATAAATAAGAGATTAAAAATACACATTAAAATAATGACCTCACAAAATGTCAGAAAGTATTCTGGGTTTTTCTCAGACATAACCTATATGTTGGCAACGAGCATGTTGTTGCGATGACCACCAAGACAAAAAAGTCGATGGGAATATTAACTCCTGCTGGTTATACAATTCTAGAGAAGTGAGTTAATAAAATAAATGTTTTTACATGATTTAATCTCGACTTGGCTTAGTGGTGCTGAGATTTCAGTGATTGCAGGGGTATACAAGTTTTTCACTTGAATGGTAGTAGTATAAAAGACAATAACGTTGCTAATTTGTCATTGCAAGACGAGTTTTATCCACATCCAATTTATGATTTTTACATGGGGAATGGTAGAGGAATTATCAGTAATGCCAAAACAGGAAAAATATTGAAAATATTTATAAATGTGGCTACTTAAAAATTGTCATTCATTGAACTGACACTGATTATATTTGTTTCAGATCGCACAGATTTGTGTTTGAAGCGTTTCACGGCTTAAGTCCTAGTGGATTGGTTGTAGATTATCTTAACAGTGTCAGGACCGGCAACCGACTTGATAATCTTGAAATAGTTTAAAAGCAAGTAAATACACGATGTGAACTAGAAGGTGGCGTCAATTTTAGACAACCACTCCACAGGTGAGGAAATGTTATTGACGTCGACCTATGCTGCATCTAAATATGTTAATATTGATTCGTGATCACCAAGGATGTCCCAGATGCCACTACAAAATTCGCCTTCTCAAAAACAAGTTTAGATAGAATTGTATTTCGGTTTCAATTACCTACTGATTAAAATACTTACTACATCGCTGTTTGTCAAACAACAACTGATATACTTATGTAGCGTGTCTCTATCATATTCGATAGAGATCTTACCGCATTTCAACAGATGATCTATGTTACTTGCTACAATCATTTTTTTCTCCATTCTATTTCCAAGTGAACCCCAATCTTAACAGCGCCAAGAAACATATATCATATAGCTTCTTCTAGTTGATAAGGATTTACCACCTTGGCTCGAGTAACAAACCTATTCATATAATATAATCTGCACAAAATTGCTGTTCACAAATCTATCTTTAGAAAATTTCTGAGATCTTCCCTCGTCAAAGAAATGTAGACCCAATACAACACGGTGTCTCTGTTGTACCTAATAAAGATATTTTTAAATTTTTCAAGTTCTGATATCTTAGAATATGTCAGCAGCACATTAAACGTGGAGTAAGGATCAAACTCAACTAGTATTTTCACATATTTGTTTTCTTGTGTTTGTTTCGTTGCTTATAAATAGCTAGACAGCGTCGAGTAGCAGGTTCATATTTAAGATTTTAGCACTGACCATGCTTCTTGTTTCGTCTGGCATTTTGTTACAGTAATAGGACAAAGGTTATTTTTATAAGAGATGTACCTGACGAAAAGGATGTCAGACATTTACTATGATCTAGGTCGTTGTTGCTGTAGAGTATAAACACGTGGAGAGTGAATTACATCCGGATGCAAAGCATCAGGATTTGAAGAATGAAGATGAAAATAATATTGAGTTCGATCTAGGTATAATATCTCAAGATGAACAAGTTTATCACGATACAATGTAAAATATAATCTTGCTAAAAAGATTTATAAAGTTTAATTTTATTATCTCTGAGTATCAGATATTATGGGAGCAGTTAAAGCCGTTCATGAATCGTGGATAGCACAAAATGTATGGTCGTCAAAGAAATATAGAATTTGATTTTCTGCTTGTTAAGGTTTTAAACCTGATGACGGACTAACAACAACCTTTAGAGAACAATTAATATAATTATCCTGGCCAGTGAAATGTAAGTCTGTCCTTGATGTTCTGTGACTGGATCGCTAGAGATCTGATCAAAGATGTTTTATTTGACTCGTTATCCAAATATTTAAGCTGTCACGATAACCTCTCCATTTTACCAAACTTTGCTTACCTTTTCTTGTTATTATTCGCCTAATGATGAATATATCATGCTTTGTCGACCTCAGCTCCTGTTAGCAACAACTTCCAGTAATTTGTTCTCCTGCTATATCTTATATGCAACAAGTATTGTTGTTAAAATTGTATCCAAAAGCAAATACTTCCTCTGACCAATTTGGAGCAAATCCGTTCTAGAATGTTTTCTTTATTAGCGAAATTTTAACCAGATCTTCTACTGTAAACTTTTGTCTTCGGTACATACTATCATTCACCAGCATTGGACTATTAACAGAAGTAGTTAAGCGACATTCAAGATGTTTTATATTAAGTGTTATTTTAATCCGATACAGTTTTTTGGCAGATTATCAACATCCTGTTAGTGTTTTAGTTGTGAGTTGCATGTTGATCTTTTCTTTAAACGTGCGATTAAATCACTCTACAAAAAGACCTTTTCCCCTTATTTCCAATGACGTACTTGATCATACTAATTTGCTCTACAACTGCTTGAATTTCCTTATCAGTCCATACTTTGTTAGATTTTTTTCTATGTTGATAATAATATCTCTTAACGCGTTAGTTATAGTTTGTCCTGTTTTATCAGCAACATATATGATAAACGCTTATTTACTAAACATATAAACTACGTTCATCAGGTACTTTTGTTGTCGTACTATGCAATATTTTACATATCAGCAAGATTTCTCTCCCAAATGTCATCAACTACGTCCTTTTCTTGTCGTTGTACTGTGCAATGTTTCACATATCAGCAAGATATATCGCCCAAATGTCATCAC
This sequence comes from Potamilus streckersoni, assembly GCA_016746295.1. Taxonomy (NCBI): domain Eukaryota; kingdom Metazoa; phylum Mollusca; class Bivalvia; order Unionida; family Unionidae; genus Potamilus; species Potamilus streckersoni. Next base: position 1,131,402 of record JAEAOA010001447.1, read on the forward strand.
CTTCGTCCTTTTTGAGGTTTGTGCAGTTCGCTTGCAATAGTGCTTTGTACTCGGGTGTCATAAAGTATATTTCAAAGCAGCATTGTCCCGATGCCAAGTTTATAATTTGATCTAATAATACCTTGCCCTAGTTTATGATCAATTCGCACTTGTATTCTGTACAGTTGCATATCTATTACTTCGGCAAGCATAACACGGTCTCAACCAGGTTTATAGTTTTCTTGTAACATATGTCACGATGCAGTCTAATCACATTAACCTGTTTATTAGGCTTTTGTCCCAGAATTGGGTTGTCATAACAGCAACAATAACCATTGCTTTTCTGCAAAGAAACTATCCAGCTATATTAAAAACAAAATCAAACAGGTAACTATTGATAATACGTGTGATGATTCGTTCTTTCATTGTTAATTACATGTAAATCCTTTAATAAAATGAAGCATATAATTTCTGACACATCGCAAGGCCATACAAGGGAAAAATCAATAATTGATTAATATCGCATAAGATCTTGTAGTAAAGCTACCTACTGCCAACAGGTGAACAAGCACACTCTGGCTCATAATGTATTGACAGATGAGTAATAAAACAAAGCCTATATATGCTTATAAATAGCGATGATTGCCACACTGAAACGAGTTGCCTGTATAAATATCTGAATAAGAACTAGTGGATATTAGCTTGAGAACAAAAATTATCTCTATAACTTTATTAGTAATATAAAATGAAATAAAGCTGGTTACATACAACATGATTTTGGATTTTTTATTACGCACTATTGATATGCAGATTACTACATAAATCATTAGTGTTTCCAAGGTAATAATTCTTTAAAAAGAAATCAGTGACAACACCTTTCAAAAATCATTCTATAACACGGTTTGAACTACTTTTTACTGCTCTTGCGAAGAGACATGTTACTGAATGTCCTATTGCCACTGTCATAGAGGTCACTGAAGAGGTTCGTATGACTTTTTGCTGAGTATACTGATATTTCTTTAAAAACGTGTCTTTCAATATAAATAAGAGATGGAACCATAGCCAACCTGATGGGGACATTGAATGAGGACAATGGTACGATTGTATACCATATTGCAGGTGTCTGATGTTTATATGACATGTTTCTCATTTGGTACAATTTCATTTTTGATCAACATACCAATGCAAAGTAAATGTTCAAGAAGACAACAGCAACATTACCATATGCCAAACTATGTTCAGATTTCTATTTTTAGCCATATTTTCGTTTTTCTGGACCTCATCTTTCTTACCCTTACTATGTGTGTTCATAAATCAGCATCAGTTACTGTCTTCAGGTATTTATCTTTTTTTCCGACCAGGGCGTCCATTCCGTACTGTTTTTTTTTATAAAGCTCTTTGGTCCGTGTATGCTCTACTGCCTTAGCATTGTTTGTTCTAATTTTATTGAGTGCACCGTTGAGCATAATGTACGCCTATTACATTCCTTTTGGTGGCTGAAATATAAACCTAGCAAATAGTACATCACGAGTATTTCCTAAACGACAACAAAAATGATGCTGAAAGACTGGTTTGGTTTGGTTGTCAAACTGGTCAGGGAAGGTGGGAGGTAAGAGAGAGAGAGAGAGAGAGAGAGAGAGAGAGAGAGAGAGAGAGAGAGAGAGGGCAGAGAGCGTGTAAACGTGTAAAGATATAGACCACGTAACTATCGCTTCAATTCCTTTGTTTATATATATATATATATATATATATATATATATATATATATATATATATATATATATATATATATATATATATATGAAAGCTTCTTCAGTTAAAATAAACTATACTTTTGCCGTTTGGTATCTTTTGTAAGTAATTATCCTAGATTGGGCTGTTCTCAAAAATACACGAAAAAGCTGAGTGATATTTCAGAGTTGTTCATTTTATTAAAGAATTTATTAGACGAGTATCGGTATGTGTTTTGAACTGCTAATATATAAAACTTAGTTCATTTGGATATAGGACATGTAAATAACAATACCGTATTTACTGGCAAATGTTTATCCATCTATCAAGGAAAACATTTTTCCTGCATGTGTAATAAATTCTTATATTTCTATACAATTTACAACATAAAATTCACCATCAGTTGCATCAGTGTCCGCATCACTTTCTCTCACCTACCTAGTGCTTGTTTTCTCCATCTTCTCATTTTAATTTCCAGAACTTGTGATGACACCTTAATCTATCTAGATATATTCTAACTCTAGAAACAATGGTATCTAATTATCTTGCTTGCATTAAGCTGCAATTTCCATCGATTCAAATATTCGTAAAGGGTACTCAACCATTTCTGTATTAGAAAAAATGGCGATGTCATCTGTATATGTATATATATATATATATATATATACATATATATATGTATATATATATATATATATATATATATATACAAGATCGCAAATGGGTAATGATTTAATATTGAATTTATGAAACAAGTTGAATATTGCCTTGGCTCGCAAAAGCTGGACGTTATTCAACGGTTTTCATAAATTCAGTATTAATTAATTTCCAATTTGAGAATCTTTTTATCAGTAGTTTTTTTTATTCCAGTGGAAAAAATTGGATGGAAAGAAGAACCAATAATTTCGTTCGGCCTGAATGACGTTGCACCTTTCATTTGTATGTAACAAATAGTTCAAACCGACGTTAAACTAGTGATGACGCTTAAAAGTATATTATAATTTTCTTACAAACTGTAAATCAAAGAACAGAATAAGCAGAACATTTTACACAGACGAAATCATTGTTCGACACAGAATATACAGTATATGTGAAAGAATTGTTTGATGCACTACCCGTACATTTGACGATCCAGTATTACGTAACCTTCACAACTAAACACTATATTAATATTGTTATATACACGTGAAAGAATGTTTACTGGATGAAGAAACTCCTGTATTTAACGTAATGTATTTGTGACCAGATATTTGCAGTATTTGATTTGGAACGGGGGACTACCAAATATGCAAACAAACTTCATTTTGACTCGAATTTCATTACAAGTTCCCCATGCAAATATGGAGTGGTTGGGTAAATTTCTGTCGGTTGGGATACTGATTAATGGCCATATTTTTCTGTGAACAGAGGTGAGTTTATTTACTTCTGTAAGTTTACATTTAAATCTCTCTTGAACAGTGGCTTCCATTCGGCAGATATACACTGCTCCCCCTCCCTCAACCACTACCAACACAAGTAATACCCGTAGTTTTACTTCTTGTTGTTATTGTTTTTGCATTGTTTTTAGCCCTTTTTCACGTTAACGTATGTGATACATGACATAACAATCCCCTGTGGGTGTAAATTAGCCATATTGAAACAGACTATACCATTTTTCCCAATTGGCCATAGTACACAATTAATTTTACTATATGGTCTCTACATTTGTTCCTCAGTACTGAACTTTCCACTGTGTGACAATCAATACAAATCATATGTTAATCTAAAATACCTTCAAAGATGACTTTACGGTTTAGTTCTTGTCAAGGGTTGACCTGCATGTTTTTGAGAGGCTGAATTGTAAACAAAACACCAGGCAACGGAACACAGATTTCACTTCCGGATCATCACCATGACCTTATTACTCAATGTGCACTGTTGCCGAAATACACACAGACAACCACACCATAAGATCACATTTTAAAGAATAATCAATTGCCTTTAAATCCTTACCAAGAATGCCAAAATCTAACTCTAGTATCACCACCAAATTTAGACCGGAAAAAGTGATCTAAAAATAGACTGGGACTACAATCGTGGGTACTGAACCGGATTTTATTAATTGTGTACTGATTCCAATTCCCTATTCGAGAGTCGGTTGGAAAAATGGCTGCCAAACCTATTCGTTAAAAACGAAATATTCCAGAAAGCGGGGTTAATGATGTTTTCCCACGATAGCAGCCAATACACAATAATTTCGTGGGCTTATTTGGACCAAGCAGAATCACATAAAGTGATATTTTAATGTGTGTTAATACCAAACATATGAAAATGCACACTATATGAAAACTATACCTACTATTTGATATAAATAATATAAACAGACTCAGCATGCCAAAATTAAAATTTCAATACCAAAGTGGAATAATTTTCCTCCTGATTATTGATATAAATAGCAACAAGGAGCTTACGCAAATATTCCAAATGTCTAAGGCCCGTCATAAGCAGACCATTCCTCACCAAAAAAAAAAGGTATTTTCTATTAACTCTGCTTTATTTTTTATACAGATGCATATCATGTTTAGAAGTTTAGCTATATTTAACATTATTCGTTTTTGGCCTTTAAATGTCTCCAATAGATTGTTTCAAATTTTTTGAAAATTAATAAAACTTAAAATTAATGTACTTCTTCTATTACAAACATGAGAAATTGAAATATGCAATGTACAAAGTGCAAAACCTGTTTGTTTCTCAATATAAACATTTTATTAGTATACCCATTCTACACGTGTGTTGTTCAAAATCGCGACAAACAAGTCTTTAAAAATGCTATTAGTCCATCACACGTTCATTCTCTTCTATAACTATAAATCAGTTGTGACTAAACAATGAAACTGGGCATAACACATTTGTTACGAGCTCTGTTATGAGCACCTTATAATTCCATTGAATAATTGAAGCAAATAAATTAAATCCTATAAAGTGAATACAACTGAATGATTGCACAAAAGCTGATGTTTAAGACAGCATTAACTAATTCTTTTTTAAACACCCCTTATATAAAAAGCTAAGATGTATTGTCAGAACCAGAAGGAATGTCGAATAATCATTTCCAGAATATTTTACTTGTCAAAAAAGGTCAGGTCCTAAATTAGGTCGCCTTATTTTCCACGGGGAGAATCTCACCCCAACAAAATTGGTATATTCATTTATTCTCTCCAGATGAAGTATTGCGTTGCGCATTTGGAGTCTAGTTTTCAAAGTCAAGCTTACAGTCAGCATTTTTAGAGCATTTGCTTTATATCAAAAGTTTTCTGATGATCAAGTTTTACCCAGGGTTTCTCTGAGGTATAAATATTACCTATGGTACACTCGTTCTTTGCAGTTTGATATGGCGTTACATGTAGTTTAGTCACGGCTTAACCTTCCGATTCAATCATTGATAATTTCCTTTGCAAATCCTTTATCTGCATTGTTTGCACAATGACATTTTAGGCAGCGCAGTAAACATAAGTTACTTTCCATGTCTGCCCAGTAATTAATTGCACAACTATATCTTAAACGCTATTGTCAGATTTAATTTTTGTTAGCATTTGTTACTTCAGCATTGTAGACCTGGGACAAGAATCTACTATAATTGTTTCCTCTGAATATACTAAGCTTGTTACGAAACAAAAAAAGCAATATATGACAGTTAAAATATCAAGAAACTGGCAAGGGACGGAAAATCAATTATTTTGGCTAGAAAATATGTTTGGCTGTACAAGTATACATCTGAACACCTGATGAATCGATGCCAGCATTCGCTATGTTCATATATCATGATTTAATAAGCAATGAATGTTCGGACCGCTTCTGTCTTTTCTATTTAGTTGTTAGTGCATCCAGTTTGTAATACCTTAGAAAAAAAGACTTTTCTATTACTATGATTTTCCTGAATAATTGCTAAGCAGTGCATAATGTTATTTGTATTCAAAAAAAAGAATGTCTAGAGCCTAGCAATAAATACAAAGTTTATCAAATCCGTTGACGTTTTCTAAAGACGATAAAGCACACAGCAACGATTCGATTGATTCTGGAGAGACTACGTGCTCCATTTTTATCAATGCAACATATCCTACGCCGAATAATGTGTGTACTGTGTCAAGGTTAGTGTTTAACATATCCGGACTATTCTTGGTTTATCTGAACTAATGACCTTAAAGAAGCGTGTGAAATAGCATATGGATATGTGTGTGCATGTGCATGTTTTGCACTTCATCTTTTTGATCTTCAAATGAGCTAGACCTTTTCAGTGGGTATTAGGGCGAGTTGTGCTAAGGGGTAAACATATGAATTGATAATTCATAATTGTGCTTCATTTGAAGTATTAAAATAATTCCTAGAGGAATTCTGAACTCGTTATCGAAAGAGCTGTCCATAATAAGATCTCAACCTGTCTGTTGGTAGAAATTAGTGACACTCACAAGTAGTCCCCGCTTAATCAGACAAGAGGTATATTTTACCTTCAAGTAATATTAAAGCCGTTGATTAAGTATGTTTACAGCAAAATCTGTTTCACCTATATTGTCGCATGATATAGATGTTCTTCGCATAAACTTAATCTTTGGATGAGCTTTAAAAGCAAAAACGATAGAAGAAAATGTTTGTACATGTGCATAAATGTGTTAATGTGTTACTTTGCTTTATATCTAAAAGCCAGCCTTGTAAGCTATTGCATTCTGATTGTTTACAATTACCAGTCCGTCTCTGATTTGAGTACACTTTTGAACAAAATCGTTATACAGTCTTTAGAAAGGTTCCCAAGTGTTAAGTGGCTTAATTTGTTTCGCATCTGTTGCCTTGATTTATGCAATTAACCCGTTTGCCTGGCAACACAGCTATTTTTATTACGGATTTAGGATCGGGGCTTTACGAGTTGTCTCCCCTTCGTACCACCAACAAATCGCTCGGAAAATTGTAACTTTGGCTGTTATTCCTTTAAGCATATTACGTATTATGTATCATGTTTCAAACAGCATGTTCTGTCTTAAATCTAGGACAGCAAATTATGCAATGCTGGTGCCTTCTAAACTTCATCGTTACAAAACTATCCAAATGAAAAAGAAAGACAAACACTCACTCAAAACTTACAATTCAAAGATTTCATCTAAATTTATCATGTTGATAGAAAGGATAACTTAGCACAATGTTACAAATTTGTTCTCAGACAGTTTCTTAACCGTAAGGCCTGTCCTCATCTCCTTTATATGTCAAAGATGCATATATGTAAGGGGGGGGGGTACATAACAGCAAAATTGTTATATTTAGCCTGAATACAGCTTTTTGCAAGTATTAAGATGTTCGTCATGTTTTTTACATGACTAACAAGATCACCACATAGGTCACAAAATACTACACATATCCAATTATGATAATAAGTAAATAAATATAAACAGTAATATATATCGTCAGTCCCTGTCATAATTTTCTCTCTAAACCAAGACATGTTTGAAAATATGAGAATGCTGGCCTATAATTAAGCTTACTTGACAGACCTTTAAAATTTCCATTTTAAATTGAGGCGTTCAAAATATATCAGATGTCGCACAACTGATCTATCCCTGCTTTTCAATTGTTTCCTTCCTAGCTTGCTTCAGTTTGAATCATGTTTTTTGATCTGTGATACACATTATTGTATGGCCCACATAATATTGGCACGCGATTAGCTTATTTTTTAGTTTTATTTTACGTTCATACGTCTACATTCTAGTTGTTCAATCTCAAACACTTGCAATGCAGATTTGTAAGTTTGTCAGCTGTTGCTTTGTTTGAGTTTAAATTTTGTACTGTTTGTTTATTCTTCTTCTGAGTATGTTTCAATATTCCGTGCTTTCCTTTTCCAGTAACCAGCGGTCACTAGCAGAAAATATTTGTAACTGGAATCAGTACACGATTAATAAAATCCGGTTCAGTACCCACGATTGTAGTCCCAGTCTATTTTTAGATCACTTTTTCCGGTCTAAATTTGGTGGTGATACTAGAGTTAGATTTTGGCATTCTTGGTAAGGATTTAAAGGCAATTGATTATTCTTTAAAATGTGATCTTATGGTGTGGTTGTCTGTGTGTATTTCGGCGACAGTGCACATTGAGTAATAAGATCATGGTGATGATCCGGAAGTGAAATCTGTGTTCCGTTGCCTGGTGTTTTGTTTACAATTCAGCCTCTCAAAAAAATGCAGGTCAACCCTTGACAAGAACTAAACCGTAAAGTCATCTTTGAATGTATTTTAGATTAACATATGATTTGTATTGATTGTCACACAGTGGAAAGTTCAGTACTGAGAAACAAATGTAGAGACCATATAGTAAAATAAATTGTGTACTATGGACTGTCAGTAAAAACTTGAAACTGATATAAATTTTTTATTATTAATGACATATACATGAAATTTTAATATGTTATGTATATTGACTTTAAAATTATAAAAATTAAATTAAAAGTAAAAAAATAATTTTAATTTTAAAAATTTTAATGAAATTTTAAAAAACAATTAAAAAATAACAAATTTCCACCAAGAATACACATATATAATATTTTTTGGGAATGATATTAAATGATATCAGCATATATATACTCCTACACCATATAAAAGCTAAAATGATATATATTTGTCAAATTTGATCAGAGAAAATATCTTTATTAGTCAAAATGAGACCATCATTTAAAATACATGAAGACAAAATTCTATTTTGCTTTGTACCTTTAGGTCATTGAAACTATTTATTTGGGGTTCAAACAGTTAATTTATGTGTTTATGATGGGGTGACTTCCTGAATAACACATATCTGCTTGTATAGCTATCAGTAATTGTTTATAACTATAGTTATAGGGTATTTAGTGAGAGGACAGAGATGAAGACTTTATACTAGAACCTGTTCAAGTTCTTTACAAAGTCATATTAAGCTGTCAGAGAATGAAATACAAGTCAGAGGGGTAAAATATACATTACCCAGGTATATTTACCATTGCATGTAAGATAACAGCAAAATGATGTAAGTTGAACACAGAATGCATTCCATTTTATTGTTCAGTTTCTTTAAGATGTTGATTGATGTAGTGCGACATTGTAGCCCAGATGATATTATGGGAATTCTCATGATCCATTTTGCTTTATGCATTATTAATGACTAATAATATTTGTTATCTGACACTTTAAAGATTACATAAGTAATATTCAAACAGACCATTTGAATTTAACTTTCTACAACTGATCCTAACATGGTTAGATAGCTGACATGAACAAATATGCATATATTTTGTAATGTTTGGAATCAAAAGTTGACATTGTTAGGCTGACATGGTACCTATAGTGAATCTGTAAGGCTCAGTTTTGACTGTGCACTTAAAATCTCCCAAGATGTTATTTTCATCATGAATATGCCTCTGTATGGTAACACATTTCAATTTAGTACTTTGACAGAGGGCGGTATTGCAGCATCAGCTGATATTTGATTCCATTGAATCATTGAATCATTGAACTTAATAACTTGGTAGTCAAGACTCTTAAAAATAGACTAAAAATATTCAAACAGATTATTTGAATCATGTTTGCCCATGTGATTTTAACAAGTACATTGCATATGTCCCACACATGCAAATATCCATCCTTGTTTACAAGTTTTCGGTATGCAAATTTCACATTTAGTTGATGATATAGGATCTATTGGTACCTATAGTTGATCTGTGTGGCTACATTTTGCTATATTCACTCACAATATCTAAAATTGTTTTTTTCCTTCATGAATAGGATTGCATATAGTAATAAATTTTAATTTGGTACATTGTCATTTGACTTTCCACTATACTGGTATGTATCAATGTTTGCACCAATGATCAAACCTCACCGTTCCAACATTGCAATAAACTTTATGATACATACTCTACCTGATTAGTTATTTAACCTGTAAATGGCTAAATATGCTTGTAGAAAATTCATCTATTTTTAGGATGCATTTGTCACTTTAATACATGCCCATTGCTTCACATCTTTGAGTGTCACTCTATCAAGTTTACCTTTTTTAACCATATTTGCAACCTGAATGTTATATTGAAATCACCATATCTAACACATTTTAACTTCATTTGCCTACATCTTCCTTTTTTTAGAATAAAGTGAAACATGTTATATATTTTCAGGTCTAGTCTGGTATCTGAAACAAAGTATTAGAGTTGGATCAATTTGGAAGCTCTCCAGTAGTCCAATGGTGATAGCAAGGTCTCATAAGGACATGTGCAGTGTGCTGCTATAAGTGACCAAGATGAATTCATATCAGTACACTGATATACAGCATCTCAAAGACATGGCTTCGATCTTCATGAGAGAGAATCGCATCTTTTTTCAGTAAGGTGAAACTGTATTTTCACATTGCGTTGTTGACTTTTGTAGTTATCGGCATTAAAATGGAATGCATATTTGCTATAAAACATGGTAGTGGTCCCATCAAAACTTTAAATTTGAGCGGGATATTAGTTATACAAACAACTGTCCAAGTACCTGAAACAATAAATGTGGAACATAGTACCTGTCATTGTTTCTTTAGTATGTACACCTATATGCATCTGGATAGGCATATTGCAATTTGCTGTCAAAATCACTGTGAGCTAGCATGCTTCAGTACCCCTGGGATTAATATTATCAGTTGTACAGACCTAAACTACCATTTGTTTTAAACACCATTCATTAATCAACATTGCTGCCTTAAACTTGTCAAACTGAATGTCATAACTTGTATGAAAATTTTATTTTTTGTAAAATAAAAAGTTTTTAAAATTTATATATTTATTTAAATTTCCATTAAAATTTAATATATCAATAATTTTTAATTTCAAGACCATTTTCAGACAGGCCTTATCAAGTATTACAATTAGGTTTTTACTGCATTGAAAAATGCCTATAATTAAGGAAGATATAGCAAATTTAGTTTTGGTTTCTTAAGAACAATTAGACCTCAAATTGCACCCTATAGAACACCAGCACTACACACTTTCTGACAGCTGTCACATGTCTTGCTTGCAAGGAAATTTCAAAAGACTTTATGTATGAAGTTGAAACAGTAGTGGCATGCAAAATAAAATGCAAATATAAAAGTTTGACAAAAACATTGACCCTTTCAGGAATCAGTACACAATTAATAAAATCCGGTTCAGTACCCACGAATGTAGTCCCAGTCTATTTTTAGATCACTTTTTCCGGTCTAAATTTGGTGGTGATACTAGAGTTAGATTTTGGCATTCTTGGTAAGGATTTAAAGGCAATTGATTATTCTTTAAAATGTGAGCTTATAGTGTGGTTGTCTGTGTGTATTTCGGCGACAGTGCACATTGAGTAATAAGGTCATGGTGATGATCCGGAAGTGAAATCTGTGTTCCGTTGCCTGGTGTTTTGTTTACAATTCAGCCTCTCAAAAAAATGCAGGTCAACCCTTGACAAGAACTAAACCGTAAAGTCATCTTTGAAGGTATTTTAGATTAACATATGATTTGCATTGATTGTCACACAGTGGAAAGTTCAGTACTGAGAAACAAATGTAGAGACCATATAGTAAAATTAATTGTGTACTAAGGCCAACTGTGTATCTTCCACGCAAAATAAAGCCATTCTCACTGCCTGGTGCGTTTTAGACAGGTATTAAGGGAACTATCATTTCGCGAAATAGTTATATTTATTTATTTATTTATTTATTTATTTATTTATTTATTTATTTATTTATTTATCTGTCTGTCTATTATTTTATTATTAATTGAACGTGAAATTGCTCCGGTATCCTAGGAGAGTGGTGCGTCCTCCTCGAACACGGGCGGGTCATAACAAAGACATAAAAATCCTACTAACAGCTGCCCCGATTGGCGTTCTGCGATAAGAGGTTAGTGTTAGGACTGGTTGGTCTAGTGTCAGGATAATGTGACTGGGTTGAAAATGATGCTACATGTCTGCTGCATGATCCCCCAGTGGTAGATATCATTATGGACTGAACAGAAAATCAAGCGATATGACTCGAAAATTATGAAAGTGACGTTCAAAATCCAAATAACAGACATACAGAACGTGATTCCTCACCCACAACATGATGCGCCATTCTCTCCTTTACTCCATCTATGCTCACGACATTAGTCCCAATAAAAAGAATCAAAATGTATAGAAAAAAAATCCATACATATGAAGTGACGATATCTTAGTATGCAAGAGCATTTTCCTGGATGATTTATAAGTGGCGTCACTAGGGTTGGTGTCACCCAGTGCGGTAACACAAAGTGTAACCCCCGATGACCTCCTTCCTGCGCAAAAATTCATTAATTGTATAGACCGTCATGTGCAGTAACTCATAGTGTCTCACACACACACACACACACACACACACACACACACACGGACCTCCTCCCTGCAGAAAAATGAAAAACATTTATAGACAGTTAATTTGGTGTCATCCTCTCTGAAGGTGTCACCCCGGTGCGGTACGCACCCACCCACCCCCGCACCCCCATCCCACCCCATGAATCCACTGTGTTTATCACCATAAGTTGTGAACCTAAGAAGCATTTAATTATTAGCTGCATTTCCGAAAAGAAAATCCTCTTAAAAGTCGTTTTTGTAATGAAATAAAATCCCAGAAAATTTAGTTGGAATGGATCTACGCAGATGCATGAAAGCATGTGGATCTGTAATAAATTTAAGTATAGTACTGACGGTCTTGTATACACAGTACTGATTAAATAATATAACCCATGTTATATGCACCCTGTGTGGTTAAATATACTACTTTCTTGATTTGCTAGGTACACACATGCGTAGAGCGTACGAGTTTGGTAATCACTGTTCCTATACGATTCGCTGACAGTTCTCTATGGACCGCAGATAACTATCAACTGCAAGGTACAAAGAAAAATATTGTACCCTTTACCAGCGTTTATGAGAAACTATCAACCAATCACTGCAGGTCATTAGTAGTTTCCAAACAAGCCGTTTTGTGAATGACGCCAGTGTTGTGAAAATGACGTCACTAGTTAAGAGATCATGGGCATAAATTTTATTAGATACTCAACTGTCATAACCGGAGAAGCGCGAAAAATATGGGTTGTGTTTTCTCCAAATTAGATGAGCCAATAAAGCATGAACCTGATCAAGGAAAGGTAAGATGAGATATACTCTCATAAAATGGCTTTATTGTTTTTCAAGTAACCTAGAAACAGCAATAGATGGTTCTCCAAACATCTTATTTTCTATCTGAGAAGCTTGTTTTATGTAAATGATGTGATCCGACTGTCACGAAGCAATAATTTTTGTTTCTCAGAAATAGTTTTAAAAATTAGTTTCTTGACATTAGCACACATTTTCTGCATTATGTGCGTCAAATCCACTTAAAATACGTTGGTCACGTGTTTATAGGCTTATAAGATTTTTCTTTTAATGGTCATGTTATCTTATGAAATACCGTAGTTTGTATTTATCTGTCCTATGGGTAAATTATGATCAATTTAAAAAAAAAAAATAAAGTATCAAATTTAATTTTGTTAAAAGCTTTACGCAGTTGTATTTTTTTAAAATGACGTTTGAAATATCTAAAGAAAATGTTTCATGATCTCAAAATTTGTTGTCTGAATTAAAAGTTCCTTCAAAATTTGAAAATATTTAATGTAACGATTGCAGAAATAATCGTCAGTACTACGACATAATACTATGCTTTATACTGATCTATGATGAAGTTAAACCAGTAAGAGCTGGAATGTTCGAAAAATGACGCAATAAGGATTTTCCAAACTGACATGGTCAAACATTTTCTATTGATTTGTTATTTTTAGTCATAATGGTGTACAATCAGAGGTATATTACAGCCGTTACTAAACTTCAACAAAAATAACTGCGTCTAAAATCTTCGTATGTTAATTGTAACAAGTAACATTTTTCTTTAAAATGAAATAGTAAATGCTTGTTTTTCAAACTTCAATAGGCACTCTGGTTTATATATGGTTTACAATTTCCTTATCTGAATATATTTTCTTTAATTTTGTTTTATCTAAATTAGATCGAGCTCCACAAGCTACTCAATAAGAGGATTTTATTAACATTCTCCCCAAGAAACTTATTTCCTTTAGAAATACGAATATTCGTACTACCTTGCCTAATCCCGATAGTTATCCCTTTTTGATAGGTGAGTTCTTTGTCTGCGGTTCTGTCTTTGCGGTGAAAAGGATAAGCAAAGGACCTTTTTCACCTCCAAAGCAAACTTCTCTATCAATGCACATGATAATATGTTTAAGTCGAAATTACTATACTCTCGTCTTGATATAGTTTGTGCAGTATCTGTCCTGTCAATATGATGACAAGCAATTCCTCTCTCTTATGAATACAGTCTTATGGAGATTTAGGTATGTAGAATTGTTTTTCTCAAGGCAAAATTTGGGGAAAATCTGATCGGCTAAAATTTCAAAGTTTAAACTAAAAAATTTCTTACACATTACACCTTTGACGCAGAGTTTCACATTCTAACTGGTCGGTAATTATAATGAGTTAAATACATAATCCATATTAAAGGCCTAAATAAAACTGATTCACACCAAATTAAGCACTTCCATATTCTTCCTTAAATAGTACATGACCCTACAGACCAAATGTCTGGACTCGAATTTTATTTAGAAATTAATTCTCTACAAAATACCAAACTGTGGAGTGGATCATCTAGTACAAATGTCACCTTTCTTGTGGGTCGGTGGTTCTTTCCGCGGATTTCCCAGTTTCTTCCTCCACTATTAATACTGGCCGCCATGTATAGCCTATCGTGTGCTGAAGAATGGCGTTAAGGCCCAGAACAACAATAACAACACCAAATTACTCCTAGCAAAATAAAAGAATTAAGTGCAAAATTTAGAAACGATTTGCATCGTCTCGGCCTTTTCCGGGCTGTATCTGCATAAAGAATCAGTTTTCGGACAAACCGGCAAAAAGTACACAAAGTGGTATTTGTTGACATCAAGAGGATATATTGTCTTCTCATCGTTTGAAAATGCGTTGAAACGAGATCGAAAGTTCTCTTTCGCGAGGCCGCAAATTACTTGATTATCTAAGGGAAATAATGTTGATAATTCACTGGTGTAGAAACAAATATCTTTTTTTTCTCACTGTCCGTCAATATACACTTATAACATTTTGACCAAACAATTTAAAGTTATATACAGAGTTCAAATACAACATGCACGTTCTTTTTATATAAATATGAAATTTTGCTTTCAGCTGGTAAAGATAATCATATTGCTGTTTCATTGTATTTATAAATATTCACAAACACAGCAGAACAATAACGTTAACAGCTTCGAGAGAAAGCGGATTTGTTTTATATCGGGAGTGAAACACGTATTTTCGTCGTGGCTTTGCCACCCGTACAAATATTGTTTTGCACCTACTCGATGAAATATCCGTTAGACACTCGTTTTAGTCAAATATCTTCTCTTTAATAAGTATCAAAAAGAACTTTTTCGGCATTATTCCAGTCTGATATGAATTTTATTGTTCGTTATATTAAAAGGAAAGATTCACAAACGTTATATAATTTACTCATTTAATCTAAGTTTTTCAACATATGAATTGTCATTGAGCAAAGCAAACATTATGGTGAACTTCATCTTCATTTTGCTTCTTACTTTGTTTATTTTTCCAATGCCTGGTTTAACTCCATAGCAGTGGAATGGAAAGCGTGCTGGATATATAATCAGTACTATAATTGCCTAATTTCAACATTATAGGACTGTATAATTGACTAGAAGATTTTCAAGCTGGGTAAATCGGCAAGAATAACGCATCCCTTTTGTATGCTTTCATCAAGTGAACAGGTTTTGATCTGATCCTTGGATGATGTGTTGACGTCATTGATAATATGACGTCATAATATGTAGCCTTGTATATTACTCTCTTTTATAAGAATCTTCGTGACTGATATATATTTTACAATTTTGTTTTTATTTAAAGATGTGAACTTGTATATTTTTTCATCATTGATTTATTAAATCTTCGTCAACACTCACAGTTTTGAGGAACCTCGTCTTCGTTTTACTTTGCCTTTCCTACAGACCCTAGTTTGGTTTAAAGGTGGCGCTCACCAGTTATTATGTACTTTTGAGAGAGTGATGTATGTAAGGTGAAGTTGTTTGCATTTTAAACATGCACAGTGCAAAGAATGTTGGCATACCTATATACTAATTTCATGTAATGTGGATGAAATTTCTTTGGATATTGTACTTTTGGAAATTTTAAATGATCTTGGGACACTGCTAACTAAAATGACTGCTCCCTTGTGCTCCAAAAATCCACCTAAATTTGTCTAAAGTACACTATTCTTGGCAGCTATTAAAATATGGAAAATGAATTTTGCCAAACTAGATAATATGAGCTTCTAAAAGTGCAATGACTGAATTACCAAATACATAAAATGTAAAAAAAGTTATCGGCTCTTTTTTTTACAATTTACCTCTGAAGTTCGAGAAGTGAAAATGAGCAAGTAGAGCTAGCACGTTTTTGAAAGATGCACATCTGGAGTAAGGCCAAGCTGTATATTCTCTAACCCATATTACACCCATCAATCATACATCAAAATAAAGGGAATTAAAGGTTCTTTGAACAACACCTAAGATATACAAAGTCTCTTTTAAATAACCAGTATAACTAGTGAGGCAACCCGGGGAAACTCTTTTTCTTTAAAATTTTAACCCTATGCTAAATACGAAACTGTAGAGCGCCACCTTAAAAACAAATATAAACATTTATGAAATTATTTTTCTTATTTTCATATTATTATGTATGATGTTCTGAGTAAAATGGTACATTAACAATGATTTTATTCATGAAAATAAGCTAATTATGCTTATTTTTGCTCTAGCATACATAATTTGATATGAGGCATGTTTGGGTGAGTAGTGACCTTCATTATGGGAAAATTAGAAGTCTTAGAATATAGGAATAAAGTCAACTTAAATTGAAAAATGTTGCATTAAGTAAAAGAAATCCATAGTGAAAATGTTTTATTTCATTTATTTGCAATGAAATTAAAAAATAAATGATAACAAAGCAAATTTGCTTTCTTCCATATCAAAGAATTAGTTAATATTTACCCTTTGACCTTTGACCTTTATGAACCTCACCTGTTATATCCCTTTTATAACTGTAAAATTTATTGTTGACATCTCAGGAATAAATATGGCTAGTTTCATGTTCCTGTCTATCAGCATAACACTGGTTGCTATGTTGACAAAATGCAATGCGCATTTTTAAAATAGTTCACTTTTTATCATAAGGAGGGGGGGGGGCTGTACCGGTTGAAGACTCTGACTCTAATAAATGCTGTTCTGAGGGGGTAAATACATGACAATTATTACAAAGGACTGTTTTGATGCTTGCGACTTAAATATTTCAGTCGTACAATCAAAATTAAATCATACAATAATAATACCTATATTCTCTTTATGGTGGCGCTCACCAGTTATTATGTACTTTTGAGAGAGTGATGTATGTAAGGTGAAGTTGTTTGCATTTTAAACATGCACAGTGCAAAGAATGTTGGCATACCTATATACTAATTTCATGTAATGTGGATGAAATTTCTTTGGATATTGTACTTTTGGAAATTTTAAATGATCTTGGGACACTGCTAACTAAAATGACTGCTCCCTTGTGCTCCAAAAATCCACCTAAATTTGTCTAAAGTACACTATTCTTGGCAGCTATTAAAATATGGAAAATGAATTTTGCCAAACTAGATAATATGAGCTTCTAAAAGTGCAATGACTGAATTACCAAATACATAAAATGTAAAAAAAGTTATCGGCTCTTTTTTTTACAATTTACCTCTGAAGTTCGAGAAGTGAAAATGAGCAAGTAGAGCTAGCACGTTTTTGAAAGATGCACATCTGGAGTAAGGCCAAGCTGTATATTCTCTAACCCATATTACACCCATCAATCATACATCAAAATAAAGGGAATTAAAGGTTCTTTGAACAACACCTAAGATATACAAAGTCTCTTTTAAATAACCAGTATAACTAGTGAGGCAACCCGGGGAAACTCTTTTTCTTTAAAATTTTAACCCTATGCTAAATACGAAACTGTAGAGCGCCACCAAAACCGAAACAGGTTCGGTAACAACTGATTGCATTACCTCCCTTTGGTGTTGTGATAGATGATTGATGTAATGGCCATTGTAAGTGAAAATAGCTGCTTAAGTGATCACATCTTCTGATAAAACAAATAAAAGTGAAAGTTGTTTTCTTTGGAGCAATTTTCTTAAGAAAGAACGGAACATAAATACTAATTGGACGATTCAAAAGTGTGTTCTAACGATGACGAATCATTGAGATCTAAGCTACTACGGTTCATTCTTATTAAATCAACTTGTATTTAAACCTATGAAATTATTACAAACACTTTTTAATTTGAAAGAAAAAACGATTCAGACCACAATCACTGTTACTTTAGGATGATAACAGAGAGAGAGAGAGAGAGAGAGAGAGAACTTTTTAAAATAAGATCAGAATTATAAATTATGGCATTTTTACTTGATTCACCTTTTGCTCTATCGACTAAATAAGCAGTAAAAGCAAATAATATCAAATAAAATATATCAAAATAGTTTATTAGAAGGTGCGCGGTGAACTACAAATTTGCGTCCATTATTATCCAATCCAGTTATATTTATTTTGTACCTGATGATAAGCCCTCGATTCCAAATTGTCTTCGAATAATTATGTAATATGACCTTTTCAAATCATTTGTTACATTTATAACTTCCTTTATATTATTCATATATAATACTGATAACTTCCTTGACATTATTCATATGTTACATTGATAACTTCCTTGACATTATTCATGTTACACTGATAACTTCCTTGACATTATTCATATGTTACATTGATAACTTCCATGACATTATTCATGTTACACTGATAACTTCCTTGACATTATTCATATGTTACATTGATAACTTCCTTGACATTATTCATGTTACACTGATAACTTCCTTGACATTATTCATATGTTACATTGATAACTTCCATGACATTATTCATGTTACACTGATAACTTCCTTGACATTATTCATATGTTACATTGATAACTTCCTTGACATTATTCATGTTACACTGATAACTTCCTTGACATTATTCATATGTTACATTGATAACTTCCATGACATTATTCATGTTACACTGATAACTTCCTT
This sequence comes from Potamilus streckersoni, assembly GCA_016746295.1. NCBI lineage: Eukaryota > Metazoa > Mollusca > Bivalvia > Unionida > Unionidae > Potamilus > Potamilus streckersoni. Next base: position 1,150,336 of record JAEAOA010001447.1, read on the forward strand.
GACATTATTCATGTTACACTGATAACTTCCTTGACATTATTCATATGTTACATTGATAACTTCCTTGACATTATTCATGTTACACTGATAACTTCCTTGACATTATTCATGTTACAATGATAACTTCCTTGACATTATTCATGTTACACTGATAACTTCCTTGACATTATTCATATGTTGCACTGATAAAATTTCTGGACATTATTCATGTTACACTGATAATGTCCTTGACATAATTAATATATAGCACTGATAATTTCCTTGGCATTATTCATATATTACACTGACAATTTCATTGACATTATTCATATGTTACACTGATAACTTCTTTGACGTGTTACACTGATAACTATTTTGACACTATGGAAGCTTGTAACAATTACAACTATGAAATATAAATTAATGTAAATATTTTTTTATTTTTAGCCTAATGATGACGGACGATGCCTAGAGACTGTTGATGCAAGTGCAAAGGAAGCTGATCACGAGAAACTAGAGATAGGTTTGCAAGAAACAGAATTGTTAACGGTAGCTATTGTATTTATCAAGAAACGGAAGAAACAGAATTGATAACTGTATTTATTATAATTACCAAGACCCTTGTATAAAGAAGCAGCATTGATTGCATAATTGATAAAACTAAAAACAGATTAAAGGTCCAAATCTGGTAATGGGAAAGAATGTAAATACTGGTATTACCTATTATGTATCAGACATACATATGCTAGAGCACCTTGTAAAAAGAAAAAGTAAAAGAAACGAAAAGACGTCACTTAATCCGAATTAAGTTCCAAATAAAATTATTTATTTATGTTGACGGATATAAAAATCAGTAGATTCAAATACCCCTTTAGCATTTCATCGCAAGATCACTGACTTTCACATTCCTCGATATCGCTTTTAATGTTAACTTTTAGAGTCCTTTTCGATCGCTCACACCCCTTGCGGTAGATAAGGGCTAATAATTTCGTTTGGGACATCATTTTCAATAATGTATGAAAACATTATCAATACGACCATTGCGATTAAAAATACATGTACCTATATAGTATTAAATCACGTTTTTATGACATTATTTAAATATTTAGAGTCCAACATGGAAATGTTTCTATAATATAGGAATTGGGCAAAGGAATAGAAATTTCAGCATGTTTCCTTTTCCACAATCAGTTAATGGATAAATACAGCGATGAAGATAATAAATCCTGCTTTATGAAGTTCAATGCATTCTGAAGAAAATGCATTGACATATGACTCAGACTTTATTCGCATTCACCTTCAGACATTTGTGTTGTTTCTCGTAAGAATATTTGTATGTATTAAATAGCAATAAATCAAAACCGTTTAACTTTTTATTACGACTCGGTACAAGAAAAATCTGCCTACATTATAAACACCATATACTATAATGAATGTTTAGCGTGTATACTTTACTGCAGGACGCAGTGGACGGCAGTGAAGTTCCTCCTCATCCTCCGAAGTCCAGGAAGCGGGATATTATACCTGATCCTGCCGCCTTCAAGCAGATCGATGAACATGCTTTGAAGGTAGGCGTTACCATAATTAATAACAAAAATAAAGTGTGCGCATTGTGTACAGCACCTGCAGAGAAAATAACAGGTACAAGATTAGACAAAGGCGGGTGGATCTGGATTTGGTATCATATACTTCAGCTCTGCTCAAGCCAAACTTATTTCACAAAAGCATCTAAATATGCAACTTGATTACAACTATCGCCTCCACCAAAATAAAACAACAACAAAAACAATAAATAAATAAAGAAAAAAGAAAAACAACAAGCAAAACACACAAAAAATTGAGTCTTTTAGACCTACTTCAGGGAGAATTTTAAATTCCAAAATTAAATCACCCTTTTGTTTTTAAGTCATCAAACGTTCGTCTCAAAAAGCAAACGATTTCCGTATAAAGAGACAAAAGGAGTAACGTTATGGGAGATGGAGGGCTAAGCATCATGGGAAGTGATCTGTGGGATGGAACTCTTCGTTGGGGGCATTTCACAGTTTTCGAGCCTTAAAGAAAAATTGCTACACGACACGCTGAGGTTATATATATATATATATATATATATATATATATATATATATATATATATATATATATATATATATATATATATATATATATATATATATATACATATATATGTATGTATATATGTATATATGTATATGTATATATATATATATATATATATATATATATATATATATATATATATATATATATATATATATATATATATATATACCACCACAGCGCTCTCTCTCTCTCTCTCTCTCTCTCTCTCTCTCTCTCTCTCTCTCTCTCTCTCTCTCTCTCTCTCTCTGTTGGTTGGTCTGTCTGCATATCAGTTTTAACACAAATCTCTATCTGATCTGTAAATAAAAAAATAAATAAATGATTTACTTGACAAAATACTGAAAATGGACAGTTAGTGATTCATATTGCTACTGTTAAAGCGAGAGGAAGTTCAAAATATGAAACTTCCTTTTGATAGCATACTTTTAGCGACTCTGAGTAACGGGCATATATATATATATATATATATATATATATATATATATATATATATATATATATATATATATATATATATATATATATATATATATATATATATATATATATATATATATAATATATATATATTAACTTCCTCTCGCTTTAACAGTATCGAATATTAATCACTAACTGTTCATTTTCAGTATTTTGTCAAGTAAATTATTCATTTATTCATTACAGATAGAGATTTGTGTTAAAACTGATATGCAGACAGACCAACCAATACTTGAGAGAGAGAGAGAGAGAGAGAGAGAGAGGAGAGAGAGAGAGAGAGAGAGAGAGAGAGAGAGAGAGAGAGAGAGAGAGAGAGAGAGTATGCACGGGCATATCGGCATAGGGGAGATAATTTGCGAGGGGGGGTCCTTAGATTTCGACTAGGGACTTCCACTGTTTTAATCCGGCATGGAGAGAGGAAGGGGGGGCAGACAGAACGAAAGACATGGACAGACAGACAGAGACGTGCAGGAATGGCAGTTCGTGTCATTGGCAGTCTCTTTTAGTTTAGCGCGCATCAAAAAATACACTTATCTTTTGTATCTAGCACGTTCAAAGTTGTAAGTAGCTTGATTCTTTATTTTAGCGCGCTAAAAATGAAAACTTACACGTATACTTTATTTTGTTAAGCGTTTGTTTTTCTAGCACGTTAGTTTCATTTCTAGCGCGTTTAAAAACTAGCGAGAATGAAAATAAATATACGAGTAATTTTTCTTGTTATCTAGCTAAATGAAAAAATAAAAATAAACAGCACGCTATATACAATGTATAGAGCGCTAGAAAAAAAACACTAGCACGCTACAGGTGAAGACATTTGCTTTTTACGCACTAACATAAACTGATAATGACACGAATTGCCATTTATACACAGAGAGACTATAGTAATACTGATATGCTGACAACACACCAACACAGAGAGAGAGAGAGAGAGAGAGAGAGAGAGAGAGAGAGAGAGAGAGAGAGAGAGAGAGAGAGAGAAGAGAGAGAGTGAGAGAGAGAGAGAGAGAGAGAGAGAGAGAGAGAGAGAGAGATGTGGTGCGGGGTTTGGCGGAGACTTACAAAAAGGGAACTTTTATATTGTCCAGACCTAAGTTTCTCTGTCAGTTATCCTGTGGCTTGACCAACCAACATGTTGGGAGAAAAAGTATTGGTTGTCGAGAGCGGCCTTCTTTGAACATTTTAATATTTTAAAAAATCTGTTTTTCATAATTTTATTACGGTTTTAAAATAAGAAAAAGAGAAGGAAAAAGCTTTAAATAAATAATAGAGTATATGTCTGCCTCCTAAGCAATTAATTTACACTCAGCAGGCATTGTTACTATGTATCAGTGATAGAACGCTTTAAATAAATCTTATTAAAGGTACACACATACCGTTACGACGTCAAGGTACTTGTATGTTGTTTGATGTAAGTTGACTTTATAGCGCTTCACAAGTCCAGATTATTTTTGTTTTTGTCACTCAACAGATTTTCACATATTTTTTCCTTTCTGCACGCGAAAAAAAAGGGGGGGACAGAACGTATGCAGATGAAATTGTTAAGAAGTCTAATTAAAAAAATATGAAATTAGTCCTACACGATTTCTGTTTGTGCATAAAGTTCATTCTCTGTGGACTAGTTTGTTTTTTTTTTAATAAAAGGAGTAAGCTACTAAATGCACGGGGTAAATAGTTTCTTCCATAGTCAATTTTAATTTGTAACAAAAATACCAGTTTCCTTTCAAAGGCAGTAATAATCTCATTGTCATTTGTATACCGAAGAATACGCGCACTAAATTGCTATTTTGCTTTTATAGTTATTGTAAAGATGCATTTATATATAAAAAAAAATTGGAATTCCATTGCGTTGAGTATTTGACAGATTTTTTTTATTTTGCATTTAAATGTATTTCAAAGTGAAATCAAGCATAGCAGCTGAAGAATGTTGCAACAAAATAAAAAATACACTCTCTACATGTGTATTTTTCCATTTAATAACAGGTGCAAAGCTCTCTTTGTACATCAGTCAGTGAGCTAGCAAAAGAACTAGTGAAACCAGCCAAAAATAATTTGGAACGAGTTCGAGCTTTCTATCGCTGGATTACAGAAAATATCAGGTATATCACATATTAATATAGATCCGTTTGTCTGCTGCTACATTTTGTATGTATTGTGTATTTGTATTGTGTGTTTAATATTGTTTGCTCATGTTTAGATAGCAAGGTCTAACTGGACAGCAGACATTTATTTAGTAAATATCATGTATAGCATTGTAGGTCATGCAATTAAATCATTATTAATTGTAAGCGTATATGCTTCGGTTTGAAGTTTAGAAGCAGCCTTGACTCTGACACAGAATGTTCCAGAAACAAATTTTGTTTACGAAGTATTTTCAGAAAATGGTAATTGTTACATAAGTTAAGTGGAGGGGCATATAAAGTTGTTTAAACGGAAATTATTCATTCCTTTCCATTGTGAAATAAGTCCTATTGTTGTTTCCAGTTTTAATTTGAGAGGAGTTATTTATTTAAATCAATCACTAGAATTACTAAGTGCTCATTGATTTAGAAATAAACCACTATTTTTGAATTATTGTGAATCCGTTAAAGGACAGTTTAGATTATATCTTTATGATACATGAAGATAGTTGGTACATTAGCACACTAGAGACTACATGCACATCATCTCATTCAATATTGGAATTCATTCGGAACACAGTTGGAATACATTCAGAACTCTATACTTTTGGGCTTGTGATAAAACGTTAGGGAAATAAACTGTATGTTGAATTTTACTGAAGCTCTTTTAGCTCTTTCATCTTACTTTTTAAGACCATAGAGTCATAACAATAGATGAGCGGCATACGACCTGCTATTTATACAAAAGAGTTTTTTACTATGTTATTTTGCAGTGGAATAGATACCTTAATAGGTGTAGAACAACGGGGAAAATCCAAATATTTCACCGCGTTTTTAAATATTCAGTGTTTATTACTGTTTAACGATCATATTCAGATAGGATTATTGTACTGTGAGTTCAGTGAAACTTAGTATTTCTACGAATGTAATATGAAGTTACGACACCATAGAAAGCACCGTGTAAGCGATGTCTCTATATCTTTTGTAAACACGTGAACCGATTGACTTTGTTCTAGCACTAACTATTTCTTGATGTTATTGCCAACTTCTCTGAAGGGAAATCTGGAATAAAGGAAACATTAAAGATCTCCCACATATTCTGTTAAGTAGAAACTAAATTAGGGAAATGAATCAGCTGTATATGAATTGAATTACAGTCAGATAAATTGCATTGCCATAAATATTTGAATTGTTTTCAAATATTTTAAATATCTGTTTTGTCTCATTACCTTTAGATCGAGAGTTTAATATTATATTTATTATTGTTATATCAGATAAATACTGTGTGAGAATGTGTGCACGTCAGCTTCTGGTATCTTTTCCATTCGATATTTTTTTCTGTCGATCTCCTCTAATTTTCCCCATCTTGTCTGATGCACTTTGGATGAGGATGTCCTCTAATATAAAACATTGCGACGATTTACTTAACTTGTTGTTTATCTGAGTATATCATAGCATGAAAATCGATTTGATCATTTACAATGACACAAACGAGAATGGCATACATGCAGAGTAATAACTCATTTTAAGGAAATCAGTGAAGATACAGTCAATGATTACATGCAGATATATACCTATATGCTTTTTCCTCATCCACGCGACAGAGAAATCTATCCGATTTGCTACTCGTACTTTCCTATCTCGGTCAGGTTATCTCAACTGGTTGTCTCAGTCATGGTTACAAGCGTTAGGAGTAACGTTTTAAGGGACCAAACTCTTGCTGTATTCTGCTGTACCTGACAGTTATTTTAAAATCATACAACGACTACAGCAACAACAACAATAACAACAGATACATAACAAAAGAACTTCGTTAATCAAGGTCAATCCAACTTTGATAACTCATCATGCAAAACATTTTGAGAGAGAGAGAGACAGAGACAGAGACAGAGACACAGAGACAGAGACAGAGAGAGAGACAGAGACAGACAGAGAGAGAGAGAGAGACAAACACGATCTCTAGTTATTTGGTAGAAGCCATACATGAAAGTGTAGCATACAAAGGCCATCACTGCTGACCAATGAGTAAAATGTTTGAACCCACGCTGTTAGGCCCTAACATACTATAAATTTTTCAAACCCTTTATGGTTTATCAATTTGTTGCACTTTGGGGTACTGGAAATGGGTGACGAGCATGATCAAGCTGGAATATATCTCTTTAAAGCATGATTTTAACAAAAGTTATATTTAGAGTTAAATGAGGGACAGAAGGACAAAGACAGCCGGTAACAGATTAAACATAAGCAATGAAAACCCAAGACTACTCCAACTCAATATTTCCAGTTAGGTACCATGTACCTACAAAGTTATAAAAACAACGTCCTAGTGATTTGTGTCACCTCACCATATATTACCTTGCCTGTATAAAGAATGTAGATGCACATGGGCCAAATGATCAATAGATTTTTACGGGCACCCGTGACCAAAGAAACATGAGTACTTTATCGAAAGCGGCTGTGAAAATAACTCGCCCTATTTGAAACATTAAATGACCACAACAGAGAGAAATAGTCAGAAACTAACAAAAAACACTGTTCCAGACATGCATGCTGTCCACAACGCTGGCTACAAAAATTTTAATTTTCTCAGCAACTAGTACAAATGTGGCATCAATCAGAAATGAATAATATCAATCCTGCTCTTTTAATCTTGTTATACACACCGATCCGCCTTTTTTGAATCAAAGATATTCATGCAGCCAGAGAGGTTCATCATCAATCCACGCCTGTTGCACAAGATTACCCATAGCCCATCATTGCATTAGTAACAGCAATAAAATACAGGTTTCAAGGATAGAAATTGAATATTTCTAAGAATCTCATGAAGTTTAAATCTCCACACATGGTTCAAATGGTTATTATGCTTAAGGAATCTTTAGTACATAGTGAAAATCTTACAATATCAATTACAACATAAGTATGTCAAAAATCTCTTCCAATGAAAAGGTGAGTTATATAAAATGGTAACATAGATATCCAATTCACCATGAACTGTGCAGAAAGTAAAGATCGTAGCACAGAAACCACACACTGTTATAAATGTGTGCCAAATCGTTTAATTGGATACCACAGAACTTTTGCAATTTAGAAATGATATAATTTCAAAGATATCTGTATAATAATTATTAATGCTTATTGTTTTTATTAACATTCATGTATTACATGTAATGACACAGAAATAAGATTAAATATTGTATGTTTATATTTTCTCATGCGTTTAACATGTGTTCATAGCCTCTACATGTTACTTTGCTGCCGTCATTAATCATAATCGTATTTATACGCGGTATTTACAAACAATAGCATGTGGCTGGAGACGCTGATAGCGCAATACCTAACAACGCATTGTGATGTATAATTAATTTAATTGTTTGCCTGCTAGTTTAAACTTTTTGAATTCCGTTTCACTTATTGTAATGTAACTTTGTTTACTGGATTTGACATTGTCTAGAACTTCAGTTCGGTTCTGTTTTACCTATTATATTTTTATTTCAGTGATCAGCAACTAATATAGAAACATCGTACCTAGTTGCTGACTTCGTTACAAAATAAGTGACAGTTTTGGTAAACAACATTTTATTTTATTAGTTTCGTTTTCTGTCTCAGAGTAAGACCCATTAAGTTGAGTCACGGTCATACCTCGATAACGTAACAAGTAGCATGTATCTATTGTAACAAATTCTATTTTTCCAGAAGAATGAATTTTTAACTTTCATCCGGAATCTGTATTGCGTATTAATTAGTGTATAACTGTTTTTATATAGTAGTTAGTTGGCTTAAAGAATTAACACGTTAAGTTGTTATTATTATGTGACCTGTTTGGGTTTGAAGTTTTATTTTCATCAAATTATTTAATTCAACTATTTTTTTCCCTGAAAATACGTTAAGTTCTGTGACAAAATTATTGGATAGATATTTATTGGAAGTTATACTGAATTCAAAGCTGGAATAATATTTTCTGTGATTCAACAAAGGACTGTTGACCACAGCAGCACTTCGTTTACCACAAGAGGACGTCTTCGCCTTCAATTTTTGGATTTTTTTGGGCCATAAACTCAGTTTCATCAGGACGTTTCGTTACTAGGACTTCTATTTTTTATTTCTTGGATTATTTTCAAATCTAATTCGTTAAACCGTAAGATCTTTTTTCTTAACTTTTCACATTGTAGTCTAGGAAGATAAATTATTTGTTAAATTTTACAAAGTTTTTTTGTCTTCTCTATTTTCTGTTACTTTTTTTCAAGAGCATCGACTCGTAACAACGTAACAATTAAAACTGGATTTTTTCTTCTCTTTGTTTTTTTTTATACTATGAGCGACAGATATAGGGAGATTCTATTTAGTTTATTATTTAGATTTTCATTAAGCACTAACAACTTAAGATGACCTATATAATACGTGTGAGTAATTAATAATACCTTATGAATTCTATATGTTTTGAATATGCCAACTGCATAAATATTGCAAAAATGCAGGTTATTTTAATTTCTTGAAAAAAAATGGTGAGAATAATTGAATCTATGTTGGAGTTTGTGCCAAGACAAAGAAATCTCATGTAAGGGGTTAAAGAGTTTCCACCGAGGCTACAAACACCGACATAGATTACTTTAGCACGGAATTTTACAAATTAAATTTAAATAACCCTGCATTTTTGCAATAAAGTTAGGAAATTGAAAAGAATAGCATTATGAGCTATTGTTACTGCAGCTGACTTTATACAAAGGTCATCAGGTCTTGTACTCTTTATGAAAAGATGAATTATTATCTAGTAGACTGTATGTGTATTATCTATATATATATATATATATATATAATATATAATATATATATATATTTATATATAATATATATAATATATTGCAAGTATTAGACAGCTGGAGCCGGAGGGTATGGAGCAACGTGCTATTGCTTGCATTAATACCGCCCATTAATACGAATGTGTTAATGATGTGATGGGATGAACTGCCGACCCTTAGTACATACGTTCAACACATGAGAAAAAAAAACATAAAAACATTTGACATTATTACTGTATTATCATGCATAATCAATGGCTGACATATAAAATTAACACTACGTAATTCATATATTTTATACAGTTAAATTTTAATTTTCATCGGTTATAATTTGGAAAACGTTCTATGATATTCAATGGTACTATACTGGGCAGAACAAAATGCTTTATGGGTGCAGTTGTAACGAAGTTAGTAGTGACTGAGGAAATTTCTAATTCATGACTTTCTTGGAAATTAATATTTTCTGTCTTAGAAATATGACAACCGCTGCTAACTCTAAAGCAATGAAATGCTACAAGGATATCTTCTTGTGAAATAGCATGTGGACAGATGAATGCACCATTCTCTTCGTCAGTGAGAGAGTTTCGTTGTTGTATTTGATTTAACCGAGGCGGATTGTGGATATTTGATAAAGTTTGAACAATTCTGTTTGAAATAATACATTTCCAGGCTTTTACCGACTTTCAGCTCTTAAGAGAGTTTGGGATTTTGTTTTCTGTGATGTGTATTACCAGTGTTTCTCGAATTCTTTCAAATAGCTTGACGCGCGTGTGCGTGCGCGCGCGTGTGTGTGTCAAAAAGTTTTTTTATGGTGTTATCGAAGCTGAAGTGACCTTAAGTTTTTTTATGAATTTAATTCCTTGTTACATATCTGTTCAAGTGCATTGACAGTATGACTTCTGATTTTTGTAACGAGACAAGGAAATCCCAGCCATGAGGTTACATTATTCGTCTTCCAACCGACAAAGGCACGTGGAGGAGACACATATCACCACTTGACAGATTTTTTTGTCTCCATGCTAACCGCAGCATCGATTATATTAATAACACTCACTGATTATACAAATCATCATCGTCGTAGTTGTCGACGTTGTCATCATCAACCCTTAAAGACCTGAAAATATACATCTTGAATTATGTATTGTACCTATTACATTAAAGCAAACCATTGCTTGTCTCATAGTAGATCTTGTACATTTAGACGAGAACAATTGTTTTGAAATTGTCCACACGTATGCATAATTGTTATTATGATATTCTGGAGATTTATGGATGTGGTAATAAAAGAAAATGAACAAGACTTTTGGAATATAAATTTAGTTCTTTATCCTGAAATATAAGTCTGATGTATAATTTTTCAGCTATGACACGGAAGGTTACTTTAGTGGCATAACAAGCTCCCTGTCATGTTAATGACGTCTTACCGACTGGAACTATCTGTGGGTGAAGGATACGCGGAACTCTTTTCAAACCTCTGCAGGTGAGTCGCTATCTTGCAAATTCACGTGTACTTATTGAAAGAGATTGTAAATTGTAACCATATGGACTGGCAGGAAATTATTGTATGCAAGAAAACGTACAATGTACCTTCGAGTCAATGCAGATATATTCCTATTTTGTCGAGTTCTCACCGAATCATGAACTATTCAGGAAGATTATATATATATTTAATATATATATAATATATTATATTATATATATATATATATAATATATATATATATATACTTATTAGGAAGAGAGTAAAATATTTAGTGCAACACATGTATAACTCATATTTCGTTAATATTGCAGAGAAGTGAATATTCCCGTTAAACTATCAACGGTCACGCGAAGGGTTACAAACTACAACCCTGAAATAGATATAACCCCATCTACGAGAACCCAATCATGCGTGGAATGTTGTCCTTCTCGACGGCGACTGGCGGTTTATGGAATGTACGTGGGGAGCTGGCTATTTGGAGGAACAAAAATTTCATAAACATTTCACAGAATTTTAATTCCTTACAGATCCAGAAGATTTTATTAATAGACACTATCCCCTGTATGAACGAAAGCGAGGTGCAGGATTCAAAATGGCAATTGCTTGACAAACCGTTTCAATGAAAGAATTTGGTTAGAGGAGTAAAGTATAGTCACACTGCCTTGGAGTGTGGCATAATTCCTTTATCCCATCGTAGGAGTGCTAGAACTATCGGATGATACCATTATTATCAAAGACGAACAGAGAAGCATAGAAAGCTGGATAATAAATTTTTCTTCAGTGATGGTACAGATATGAGTAAATATGCTATGTCATTCATGCAAAATCCGACTACACTGAAAATTAATGTCCGACCACCAGCCGCTGGAAAATATGTTTTAAAGGTTTTCGCAAAGCCGTAGGAAAGAAATTAGGTATTCATAATTAAGTACTTGAGTATATAATCAAGTGTAGTAATCCTGCAAAGTCCCTGAAACCGTACCCTCAAGAAAAAACCTTGGGCGTTTTGCCCAGAATATAAACAATACGGATTTGCAGACGGATCCATAGCAACTCCAATTTTCACAGCCGTCAATGGTAAACTTTGTATAAACATACCAACACCCAAAAAAGTTGACGCAATGGCCAAACTTCAGCATGCAGAAAGTAGAGATGTCAGTCTTGAAAATTGCCACTCTGGTTGAATCGTCTGCCAATAAAAATGATTGTCAGGGCTAGATTTCCTATTGAAGGTTTCTACGAGCTCGATATTTGGCTAAACGTCCATGGGAAGACGGAGGTAAATACTGGCCATCAATTGCATATCTGATCGATTGCCGAAAGCCTATGATTCCGTGCTACCAGTTTCCTGAATTTTATAACGCGCCATCATAAAATACAATTGCGACTTCTAAAGCCCCTAAGAGGTTCTTTCCAGCCAATTTTTCAGTCACATTTCGGCTAGAGTCAAATTATCCTGAAGAGGATAAGAATCTTGGAGCATAATTTAAGCAAACAGGAGCTGATACTTTTGAAGGAGTCGTAGACACCCCTGAAACGGGCATGGTAACTATCTTTGGATCAGATAACGACAGTGGACCCCTAAGCGGTTTATATCGATTCACTGTAGCTACATGAATCGTGTGCAGTTAGAAAACTACCATTGCCACTGCGTTTATTTATTCAATCCTGTAGTTTGTTAACGACCAAGCAAATTCATGGATTCATCATCTATGGACTTGAATTATTGTGGACATACTCCAGACGTGGAACAAATGATGAAACTCATGCATATTCAGTTTCAAATTTTATAAATTTCATCCAATATTATAAGAAATTGGAAAGTAAAGTTTCCGTCTTAAGTACGATTTTTTGTGCGTTTTTTATATAGATATAACCTTTTGTGATTGTAACCTGGTTGCCAGTAAAAACTTTGTTCAGAAAAAATACAGCATACGTCTCTGAAAGTTTTCATATTAATAGAAACGTAAATTACTTCGCTTATAATATGCCAGTTTGTTTTACATTTTTGTAGTCTGTCGCCAAGTACACTACAAATGACATTTCAGCAAATTTAATATCCCCTCGTTCTCATTAACAATAAACCCTAATATTGCTATTTTTCTATATCTCCCTATTCTTCCAATCTAACTAAAATTTGTAACGACGGAACGATTTGTTACGAAAATCTATCCGCAATTAACCATATTTTAATTGATGAAGACGCTAGGTTCAAACGTCATTCAAATATTCTCTTTCAATCTGAGCTGTAGAAAAAAATATATTTCGTAAAATGCATATCAAATGAAATGGA